>PVKU01000057.1:830485-841306 GCA_004027475.1 Anoura caudifer | reverse complement strand
TTTCTTAGAAACAAGCCCTAGAAACTTCTTAGAGTTTCTTAGAAATAACATTGAGTTTGAACAATGAAATTCAAATGGTGACTTTTACCTGCAAAGACACACAATTTACTCACTGGGTTAGATGATTGTTGTGAAAGATAAAATCTCTGTGTGTAGATCACTTTTCCATATCACCCCTTTAATTATTTGTCAGTTTTGGTAAGTTGTTTTCTCTCTTTTTTGTACATTTTATATTCCAAACATTCACCAACTTTTCCAATACTCCAGACTGCCCTTGATTCTTCCATTCTTAGCAGGACTGTGTCTTCTATTTCCCCGAATGTTAGTTTCCTCATTTATAGCTGCTGGCTTCAATTTACATTAGTTCTTAGCTTTCTCCTTTCCATTTCATCGAGAGAGATGACGCAAGAAAGTTCTTGTCTCCCATGTTCATAAATACATTTATACGGCCACTAGGATTTTTTTTATTCCACTACTTATGTTTTCCTCTCGTATCTTTTTATTTCTCTTCCTAGAGAACATGGGCAAATTAAAAACTAAAGGAAAATCCTTCTCATGACCAGAGGCAGGTTTATTAAGCCAGGGGTGGGCACATGACAGGCAAAAAGCCAAATCCTGGTTGCCACCTGTTTTTGAAAATAAAATTCTTTTGGAATATAGTCACACTCATTTCTTTACATACTGCCTAGGGCTGCTTAAGTACTCCAAATGCAAAACTGAGTCGTTACAACATAGATATTACGGCCCACAAAACCTTAAAATGTCTGCTATCTTTCTCTTTACACAAAATGTTTACCAGCCCTATTCCTTTATCCAAAACTAATAAAGTTTAAGCTTTATTCTGCATAATCCTCTCTCATTATTATGCTTTGCCAACCCACTCATTTCTCGAACAGCTAGGCTTCTCCAAAGAATCTTAAATATTTACTCTCTTTTATAAAATAGAGTTTATTCCTTAGCCATTTAGAACTCTTTTCTGGTTTCTGTACTCATTCGAAATTACTGATAGTGATTCTTTTTTTTTTTTTTTTAAATTGATTTGAGAGAGAGAGAGATATTCCAGCTACAACCTTGTCGTTTCAGAAAGATTCTCTCTCCAACTGAGCTACCCGGCTAGGGCTTGGTAGTGTTAATTAATTTATTTTTTTAACCTGATGTGCTATAGCTCATTACATAAAATTCTGTCATAATAATTTACAGCAATTTTATTCCCCAGCTCTCCTCATACAAGTCATATGGAGACTTGATTTTTTATCTACTCTGACTCTTAAATGTTGAACCTATTGAGGTGTATGGATTCATTTCTTTCCATTAACACGATTCCTTGAGATAACACAAAATGACTGAATTACAAAGTTAGACTTGCATGATATGAGATAGTACAAAATGACAAGCTTTACCGGTGATTTTAAAAGCCCAGGTAATCACTAGTCTCCGCAAAGCCAGGGTTCGGACATCTATCTTGCTCTGAGTCTGCAGGTCCTGGGTTCTTTCATCAGAGAGTTTCTTGCCAAAGCAGATAGATGAGATTTCTAGGGAGGTCTGGATACTTCACTTACACAGAGGGGCCTTTTCATACATAAAATACACTCATTCTTTTAAAAAATATGTATTTTATTAATTTGTTTTTAAAGATTTTATTCATTTATTTTTAGAGATGGGGGAAGGGAGGAAGAAAGAGCAAGAAACATGGACGTGACAGAGAAACATCAATCGGTGGCCTGCAACCCAGGCACGGAACCTGTCTGGAATCGACTCTGCAAACTTTGCATCAGGACCCGCCAACCGACTGAGCCGAACGAACGGATCAGAGCAATATCCTCCCTTTTTTTCCTATAGAGTTGCATAGCATACGTGATGTTTTCCAGGGAATCATGTCCCATAAACACATGGATCCTTGCTCTGCTAACCATAAGCAGTCCTAAACAACCAGGAAGATTCTTATAGGAGGCATTTCATAGATAATTACTCTCTTGCTAGCATGCATGCACACACATGCACACACACACACACACACATCAGATTGGTTTCTGGGAGCTTTATTCTTAGTCTGTTTAAACAATCACATTAGGTTACATGCCTTCTCTGTGCACCGGGAGGGTCTGTCCCCAGTAACAGCAGTAAACCACGGACTGGCTGTTAGACTCTTCACTTCCTTACACACCCTTGGATTTTGGCCAACATCTCAATGCCAAATATTTCTCATATAATTTAACCAAGTGTCTTACATCATTTTCTGCTATATTTCACATAACCAGAATAATTCTTGACTTTGATTTGAACCATCCAGTAGACAGTACTCATTCTTTCTACAAGTTATGTTATTCGTTAACATCTCCCTTCATCCGTCTTTTGATGTTCATTCACCAACTCAGTCACTTCTCCATCAACCTCAAATATTGGCGTGATTTTCTGTGTTGGTGAGAGTGTTTAAATGAGTATATGTTTTCCTTATATCACTTTTGCTAAGAAATTAGTTTCTATTGATTTCATGGTAACTGAGTGTCCCCATACAAGTTTCCATAACACATTCTCATTATGGGATAATCCTCTACATAAATCTAATATGTGTTTAACTCAATGAAATTGCAGACCCTTACATAGCTGTGACAAAAAGATTATGGTAATGTTTGACATAATCTTACATAAATGAAAATGCGGTCCCTTTCCTGAAAAAAACAGCTTTTTCTTATAAATCACATATTTCCAGTGACTGGAGTGGTGATTAGGAGTCTATATTCAGTAAACCTTGCATTTCACATGGTTTATGGACATAACCACGTAGTAGATATGCCCCAGGTTTTCCCAGACACTGGTTTCCATGGAGCATTAGGTAATAAAGCCTATCTATTCCTCACCCACATGCCGTGGATGTCAGGGGATTGTTTGTCACCCAATGTCAACCCATTCCATAACGTGGAAGGCTGGCTCCTTCCTTATCCATATGGCCTGGGCTGGCAGAGAGCGATGCCAAAGGTCACGGCATTTAGTGGTGTGCAGCCATAACCTACACTCTGCATGATTCACCCACATTTTTACTTCTTTAGGTTGGCTCTCTGGGTTCCTGCCACTAAAATTGAAAAATATAATATTTCATAGTGAAAAGAATATCCAATAGTTCTTCCTGGGTGAAGGTGCATGCTTACTCTCAGCACTGTTAATGAGTATGAAAGAGCCTTTATTCATTTGATGGGTTCTGTTAGAGCTTGACTCCCACCCACGATGATTTCCAGGGGCAGCTAGTCCTCTAAAAATGAGCTCCCTCTAGTGTCCCTATTTAACGTATCTAGTGCTTCGCATCAGGGTGATGGGGCTCCTGGAATAACATGTCAGGTAGATGCAATACCCCGTGACCAACTCCTGTAATTCCTGTAAAATGCCTGGCACAGGGGGGCCAGTTCTGATTAATACGCCACATGTGTTGTTGGCATTGTACATTCATTAAATGTATATAGTTTTGTCTGCACTTAAAAATAGTGTGCTTCATGAGACTCCTAATTAAATATATTCTACTACCAAATATAATATGGTTACACCATAAGGCTTCCCACAAATGTCCTCTGTGTGCCTCTGGAGAGGAGTTATTTGTAATTTCGGACCAATTAGTCACACCCAAAGACACATTCCCTAAGCTTTCTGGATTCCAGCTTTTGAATACTTTAAACTAATTACATCCACATTCACATGATGCATTTAAAGGAACAGAAGACACCAAGCTGTGACGTGCCGAGCAGGCCCCCACGATCTGCTTTCCGTCATCTCAGGGGAGTCGTCTGCGCCGTGCGTCATCTTGATTTATGTCCCCATGGGGAACAGAGACTGTTGCACAGAGGCCTCTGTTCCATGCAATTTATCGGTAGTATTTTTCTGGTAAAAAAAATCCTAGAATAATAAACAAAGCCTTGGAAATGAATAATAACTGTAGTCAACTGCCCATAAACTGAGTCATCGGGGGGAACTTTGTCATTTGTTTTATCTAAATTACACAGGTAGAACATTCAAATCATTAGGAGTCCAATTTTCCTCTTCTGCAGAAAACAGGCCATGAGATTTCTACTAACATCAGCCATTTGTTTGCATGAGGATGGCAAAAGAGAGACAAATATTATACCCTTGCTCTGAGCTGCTTGTGTGGAAATATCGTGATGGCTTCTATCCATGGTAATATAATCCCCTTAAACTCCCCTCCCATCTGCTACGATTTCCCCCTATTTCCAAACTCTTCTTCCCAATGCGAGGCGTTGTAAGTCATCGCATGTAATGTTTACACACTAGGGCAACAACACGAGCCTTGCTGGAACACACACACAAATGCTTCAGGATATGACAAACCATGGCCCTCAGGAATGTCTGCTCTGCTTGGTAACAGAGTTTCCTTCCCCCTTTTTTGATTACATGGGAAAAAGACCAACCATAAATTACCTTGTGGAATATTCACTATCAAAGTCAATGTCCTGGGTACCATGTCCTTGTTACTACTATAACCTTCCTCTGGTTCACACAGACTTACATCTGGGTTTGGGCCCCCATTAGAGCCAAAACAGAAGACAATGTTTTCAAGCTGGGAAAGAGATAACACTACGTATTTTCATTCTCCCTCACTCCTTCATTATTATGTCAGGATCCTAGAAAATTTCCCAGTGAATCTTATGAGCAACTTCTCATAGTAAGCTCAAGACACAAGGTTTTAACTAAATCAACTCAATAATTTTCAAGCAAGAGGGCTTGCATTTTCACTTGTTATTGGGTCACATGAATTAGGCAGCTTGTTCTGCCTGATGCCATTCACTGTGTCACCCAGTGCAGCAGAGCATCTTTCAAAGGGATTCTATTAAACAGGCATCCAGGCAAATCTGAGTCAAAATCCTGAGGGGTTTGAACCAGTGGCCCTATGTTGTTTTCCCAAAAGGTCTCCAGTTTTAGTATATTCTCCTATCTGGCCCAGTGGTTGACTCATAAGTGCCTAAGGATGCCTGCGCTGCCACCTACTGTATGACTTCCAACTCTTATTTCTACTCAGTACTGTAGTAGGTTAAATGGTGTCCCTGTAAAATGTATGCCTTTCTAGAACCTCAGAAAGTGACCTTACTTAGAAATAGCATCTTTGCAGATGTAGGTCTTGCTAGATTAGGGTGGGCACTAACTCTAATAACTGATTGTGCCTTTGTGAAAAGAGGAGAGGACAGAGGAGTATGATGTGAAAATGGAAGCAGAGACTAGTGTGATATATTTACAGGCCCAGATATGCCAAGGTTTGCTAGGACATATCGGAAGGTGGGAAGAGGCAAGGAAGGACTCCTTTCTAGAGCTTTGTCAGGGGCAGCATGGGCTTGCCCATACCTTGATTTCAGACTCTAGTTTTAAATTTCTGTTGATTTAAGGTACCCGATGTATGGCGATTTTTACAGCAGCCTTACGTAGCTAATGCAGTTCTGTACTAATATTAAGAATTATTTCCAATGACTTTGTAAATGGGGGTTAACAAGATTTCAAGATGAGTGGCCCTGCCATGACTAAGCATTGCTGAATGGCAGGTTCTACGAGAGATAAATCACTTCTCACAGTTAAAGGGATATTCCTCATTGCTCCATTGTAATTCCCAGGAAGTTATACATTGGACTGTGCCTTGAATTTAGCTAGACTCGCTTTCCAGTGTCTATTTGTGATACAGGTGGCTCAAGTCCTTAAGTCCTCAAGTCCTCTCCCTCTTCTTCCTCTGGGGAGAGAATTATCACAATAACATTTTGTTATTGTCTTTTAATCCTGCTTTACTGAAATATAGCAATGTGCTGCTGAACTAAAGCAAATCCATGATGAGACAGTAAACATGCATTTGTTTCCATCACCTAGAATTTCAAATTATGCCTGAAATACAAAATTGAGATAGGAGAGAAGACAAAGCCAGTTCTACAGTTACACAACTTCTGTGGAGTCCTGCCGTGCCCTGTGCATGGAAGGAAGGGTCTCGAGATTGGCTTAACACTCGGTTGTTCCGCTCTTGAAATTCTTAATCTTTGAGTCCGGCGCCCTATATTTTCATTTTGCGCTGAGCTCCATGAGTTATGCTGCCATCCCTGAAGACATACGACTCCCTCATGGCCTACAGTAGTTCCTGTACAGTTTTTCCCCTATCAATTGCAGCCGAAGCATCCTAATAAACCACCTGGACAGCCTCCTGCTAACGTGCGGGAGCTCTCTGTCTTCCTTACTGACCAGACGGAACTGCTCAAAGGGTGTAAATGGAAGAAAAGCTCCCTCCTTAACTAGTTCCTTAATTAGAACAGGTGTAATTTGTTGACTCCTGGAATTCTGCAGTGTTTAATGTTCAATACCGAGGAGAATGTGCGCAATTCTAAAGTTATCATAGCAAATTAAACTTGATGAAGAACGGACTTAGTCATTGCACTCTGTAAAAAGGGCCAGAACACGGTCCAGTTCACACAGAATGTCAATTCTAACTCTGTGTTCACGTAAAGGCAACGCAACCACAGCCCCGACTCTCCACTCACAAATACCAATTTGCAGCTTGATCCCCACCTAGGCTTCCTCCCTCCTGGTCTCCCCACGTACCTCAGAACATTTGTAAACACCATCCCAACTTCCGTAAGGATTGCTGTGCATTCGGCTCTGCATTCTAACAATCCTAACATAGTTCATATAGCACTCCAGGCAATTTCATCCGATTACATACGGTCTTGGATCCCCGGCTGGGCATTGAAACAACAGATCTCGAGGCCTTATTCAGTCTTTTCCAGGTTCGATGGTTTTAACTAAGGGGGTGAATCCAGCAATATGTTCACGCATATTCCAAGAGACAAACACGGGACTTTGTTCTCCTCCCCACATTCAAAGTTGATAATGCACTTTGATTCCTTCCTGGGAAGTCAATCCAGGTCTAATCTTTAAGCCTATTTACCTTTTCAAAAGCAAATTCATCCCAGGGAGTTTCCTTTTTATTTCCTCCTGTTATTTTTAATTTTCTTCCCTTTGTGCTTATGACAGGGAAGTTTTTTCTCCATATAGCTCCGTGTGTGGTAACTAAGCTTGAACGTCTGTCACTGCCTTTTGATTTTCTTTAGAGGGGCTGCTAATTGGAAAGAATGCAAGCACCCTCCTGTTCATTGCCGCAGTATTTACAACAGCCAAGTTGTGGAAGCAGCCCAAGTGTCCCTCAGTAGAGGCCCTTCAGCAATAACAATTATGAAACTTTGTAGGAAAAAAATTGAAAAAAAAAAACCAAAACAAAAAACAAACAAACAAACAACAAAAAAAAAACCCCAGACCTGGAGCATTCAAGGTGCACCGGGAACCGCAGAACGAGGAGGTGAGTAGCGCTGAGCAGAAGCACCTGTGGGCCTGGGCTTCTTTCACAGAGACGGGACGACGCTTAGCGTTCGGGCTCTCTCTTCATTGGTGGATTTAGGATATAAGGAGGAATTTAAAGCGGCAGCAAAAGAAAAGAACAATGGTCAATTATCTGAAATAGCCAAGGTCTCTGAAATAAAGCAGCGTCAGCGGGGGAGTCAGACCACGCATACCCAGCACTGAGCTGGATGCACACGGGTGCTCCAGAAGGCAGCATTGTCCTGAAGGCCTGGCAGTAACAGTTAAATCAGGCACTTCCATCACAAAGAGAAGACGATTGTCCGGGCTCACAGTACAGTTTCCCACGCGTCTGCGGTGATGCTGGGGTAAAGCAACCTACTGCGCTGCCAGTCCTGTAAAAGTCGAACGCATGGCGGGCTGCTCTGTCAGCGTGTGAGCGCACGCCGGGGGGTTGGCTCAACAGAGTTGCCTGACCACACGTTTCTCAGCGTATCCCGTCTGTAAGTGGCACATGACTGTATGTGCTTGGTCTCTTACCACTTTTAAGTTTTTGCTTATTGCTGCCTTTTAAAGGATCCTGACTACGGCTTTCCTGTTTAACACTGCAACCTGCCCTGTGGACCAGTATTCAAAATTAAATATGAATGCATGAACACAATTGATACGTGCCTGCCCTCACAGTAGTAACAATCTACAGGGACATCAAATAAAAAAAATAGTGAGTCATTGCATTATTTTCCATCTTTCTAAAGAAATCATTCAAGTACTTCAAAGTATATATTTGGAAGTGCTCCCTTTGAGTCGGTAAGTGATATCACGCCCAAAAAGCAACGTGAAATCTATGCTAGGTTTTCCACTTTTTGTGTACTTCTATTACATAATAGATTTTACTTCTAATAAATTGTTCCATTGCAATTATTCTAGGGGTTCCACTTTTATTTCTACAATCAATCCTAAGATTTCCTTTATCCTTTCTATGGCACTTGATTATAGAGGAGGTGGGAAAGAGTCAGGAAACATGTACTTGAAACCAGAAATAACCCCACTTTGCAGGACATCAAAATCTAAAATAACACAGATCACCCAGTCAAGGAAACGTGGGCATTGCTGTCATTTTAGTACAACAGTTGAGTAGGTAAACTTATGTTTTTATGATAGACCTTGTGTCCTATTTTTGAAAAATGTTATCAATATATAATAAAATATATGTGCTAAGTGTGGCTTATTAAAAGTAAACACCCATCTGAATTGAGGTTCTGAAAAAAATGAAGTAAATATTCCCTTCCTAAATTGTATTAACAAATATTTGCACTTTCTGAAACTTCACCCTCAATTACGTGGGCATGGGATGACGTGTTGGGATATGATTTTAACAGAATTGGTGAAAGGAGAAAAAGAATACATGAAGTAAGGATGGCAAAACCAGTAGTGTTGGTTGAATTTGGGTGATTGGTCACATGTGTATTTGTTGAATTATTTAGTATGGGTATAAAATGTGATAAAAATAAAGCAAAAAGGGGAATATACATCTTTTTTAAGGAAATAGTACTATATTTGGTCAAAACTAAAGACTTTGTGGCATTTGAGGAAATAGGATTAAGTGTAGAATCTCCTGGGAAGTTAATTCAAGGCAGCAAAGACCCACATTACACAGATGATTTATTTAATGAGTAATTACATTGATTTATTTATATTTTAAATTACACAATATCTTTCCTTTGCTATCCTTAAAATATGATGTTAAACTTTGCGAATAGAATATACACAATATCTCAGGATCTATAATCCCAATTGTACATACTTATAATAATTTGGATAAAAAAGAGACAATGCATATTGCTATAATACATATGGATTATTCACACAAAATTTTATTTTTATTTTACATCTCCCTTAATCATAACCAATTGTGGACGTGCTCTGCCCACAGAGTCCCGCCCATTCACCACGGATGAAAATAAGTCTACTAAGACATGATCTGCTTGGGGAGGAGAGGTGGTCAATCTCTCAAAGGAGAAGGGCCAAGAGCCCCTTCCTCAATGGCTTTTATTAGGTTCATTTTACACAGCAATACAGGTAAAGCTCATCAGTCATTGTCAGGCAGCAAGGATCAAACAATAGATAAAATGCAAAGAACTCTGAGGGCTTAATCTGAGACAGGGTCTGTCAGCTAAGGGGTTACAAAACTTTGTGAGACAAACTCATTTCCTGCTCAGACCCTTATCATTTATTTGAGAGCACTCTTAGCAAAGTAGGTGTCACAGGACTTTATAAATTTTTTCTTATGCCCGATCACCTGGGGAGGCCACCCTTTCCAGCACAGAGCTGCACCGCCCTCTGTCAATGTTTCAGGCTTAAGTGGAGCAGAGCCAGGAAGCCAAGGGATAAGGAAACTTCTCCCAGATGGATTGAGGACTCTGGCTATGTCAGGATAGCCAGTGGGTGAGGGTCCATCACCCCCTTTTTGCTGCAACCCCCTGAGTCCTTCCTTGAGGGCCTTCCACGTGGTCATGCCTGTCTTAGGTGACCCCTCCCTTGAGGGAATCTTACTGTTACAGAGCAAACAGAAGGTCCATTATTGTCTGCCGCCTTATGGAAAGATGCCTCTCAAAGCCAGAGATTTGTGAAAAGGAAAGGGAATGTTTATTTAATGCTATACAGAGTTAAAGTAGTGACTTAACTTCATTAAAATATCAAAGTCCTTTAGGATACCCACAGACGGCCCCCAGTGCTTCCTATCTCCCTCTGCCCTAATTCAGGGTACCATAATTGCAAGGAAGAGAAGCACACATCCAGGATCCAGGCTCTTGACACAGTCAGCTGTGTCGTCATCCAGGCAGGATCTCTAATTAATCCAAAGCCATGTGGCACCTTCTCATGGCCTACTGGCAAGAGTTCTTTCACCCTTCTTCCAGGCAGTCTCTCTTGCTCCCAGGCCACACAGCCAAAGGGAGCACCCCAAAGCCGCGTGGTCCTTCTTCTACCAAAGCTGTGGGGAAGGGGTCCCCACTCTGGAAAAGCCATGTGGCAATTCTCTGCTAAAGCCACATGGTGATTTTCCCTCACAAGGTTGTGAGGGTCCTAACTCTTGGGAAAGCACGTGGATTCTCTTTCAATGGCTGCCACGTCCCTGTTTAAATCCTGGCGCCAAATCTCTTCTGTACCCCCATTTCCAACTCCTCCTACAATCAGTTACACTTGCCAGCATTCCCGTATATTCCAAGTATTTTTGGGATGCCATCATGAGTCTGGGCAGGTGTGTCCCCATTTTCTGGAGCCAATCTTCTCCAAGCTCTCACGCAGGCGCTGTGACTTGAGGTTCCTCCCCCAGTCACGTCTTGGGGGGAGTCCTTTCCATCCCTCTGGCTCAGAGCATGGTCACAGCTATTTAACACATCTAAGCTACCAGCCAAAGGCTATAGATATGTTAAAGGACCATGCCATGGATTAGCAGCTCTTCATGTCCCTGCTCCATGTGTCCCTTCCCCCAACTCA
>PVKU01000057.1:0-194495 GCA_004027475.1 Anoura caudifer | reverse complement strand
CCCAGTTCATTAAGCTCAACCTCAGTCCCTTTGCTCCCCTTTTCTAGCTAAATACCAGTGGAAACAACAGTGTTATCTACAAATGTAAGTTTACTGACCTGGTCTTATTTTCACCTGGAGTTAGGAGTTACTCCATCTGGTAACGTATATCCAAGGAGGACCAAGGCCTAGGCTCTGCTGTGTCCCTCTGGGTGAGTCAGAGAAGGAAAGGATGGCCTTCCCAAGGGGAGGCACAGGATTTCCGGAACTACCTCCACATATGTTGGTGCGCTCTCTCTCCACCAGCAACGTCTCTCTTCGGAGTTGACTTTTAGACTCTCTGAAAAGAGCAGCATGGAAAGGTAAAGTGACTTTTAGAATGCAATCCACCAACTCTCAACATTTGAAGAGAAAATTTGGAGAAGAGTATGCCCAGGACAGCTCTTCATCACCTCTCAGCCCAGCAGGTGTTAGAACTTCCGTGATATCACCCCACGGGCATCTATCCAGTTGTCGAAAATGTTGATCCTGTTCCACATCCCCTAGGAACCGTGGGAACAGATAGTAGCCCTCCCAGGCCAGTGAGGAGGGGGCGCAAAGATGCAGGTACAATCTCTTCCTCAAACCATTTCCCACTGCTGTGTCTGTCTCCTCCAGACAAATGCACAGACTGGTTCCTGATGGCCCAGAGTTGTCCCAGGACTTGGTCACCATTTGTTTGCTTGCTTGCTTGTTTGTTGTATTCATCTCTTGAACCACACTTTCTCACTCTAGTTGTCATTTTTGTCCTCTGTAAGGTTAATTTCTCTTATCTAAAACAGAAAATGGAATATAAAATGTTTTTTACTGTAAACATTCATTATTTAATTTTGGAACATAGAAAATGTCTTGGGGATTCTCTTCCAAAAACAGTTGAACATGTAAAAATCCTCAAAATATTTTAATTATGGATGTGTGTATTTGAGTGCAAAATGTTATTTTGATGTCTTGTGCAATGGCATAGCAGTAACTACATGTTATCATTTGAGACGTTTTTTGGTTTTTTTTTCTTTTCTTAGGTTTTGCATTTCTAACATTTTCTGTTAGTTGGTCTCATTCTGATGCACTTCCTTGTAGCTGGCTTTAACTCTTTAATCTGAACTGCCCAATTGCTGCACTTCCTGCTGATATGAGAGGGAGTTTATTTGTTTGAAATATCACATTAGCCTTACTAACCACTGCTGTACTGGCCTTTGGCTACAAGGACTGTGGGGATGCCAGGTGTCTTTGTGTTTGGCATTAGCGTGTGATAGAGTCCATTAGCCTCAAATCTTTATGAGATCCTCTGAGGTTGACTGAATGTTCCAAGCAGACTTTAAATAAAACAAATTTATTGACTTAGAGTTGAGCTTTATTGCCTGAATCATTTTTGAATTGCCCTTAACTATTTTTATTTGTTAATGCATTTATTCATTTTTATTCTTTACATGCTGTTGACTTTAGAATATTTTATTGTCTGTGAATATTATATGTGGTTAGGTAGATTCTCACTTGTGAAATCTCTTGTATAAAATTGGACTCATACACACTAAATGTGTTTCCTATTTTCTTTTAACATAGAACTACATAAATTTAAGAAGTTATGGAAAATTTGACTATAAGCACAAAAAGATGTAAAACACAGATGTAATAATTGCCTACATTAATTACCTAGAGTAATTTTAGGCAAAATACCTGGAGGAACAAATATAAAAGTTGTGAATTGGTACACCACACTAATATATTGTTTTAAAATATTTAATACTTAATAATCTGAGGAGGCCTGGAATTGGTCTTTGGTAATATAATTTTCCAAGTTTTTTTTAAAATATGACTTTAATGAGTCTCTTAAATTTCATGTTTTCTATTATTTTATGAGCCTTTGATTTAACTGTGTGTGTAAATCTATAGTTACATCCTAAGAACCCTGAAACACCAATCCAAAAGAACTGATGCACCCCAATGTTCATAGCAGCACAATTTACAATAACCAAGTGTTGGAAGCAACCTAGGTGCCCATCAGTAAATGAATGGATCAAAACCCTATGGCACATTTACAAAATGGAATACTACACACCTGAAAGAAAGAAGGAGCTCCTACCCTTCACAACAGCATGGGTGGAACTGGAGAGCATTATGCTAAGCAATTTCACTTTTAACAGGTGACAACAAAACAAACAACCAAAATATAACCAAAGACACTGAAATAGAAAACAGGTTGACAGTGACCAGAGGGGAGAGGGGAGGGAATTTCAGGGGAAAAGGGGAAAGGTTTACAGGAACAAGTATAAAGGACACATGGATAAAAACAAGTGTGGGAGTGGAAACTGGAGGGAGGTGGGAAGGGCTGGGGGTGGTCTGGGATGGGAGTAAAAGGCAGAAAACTGTACTTGAACAATTAAAAAAATTAAAATATGTAAATAAATAAATCTATAGTTATATGCCATGGGTCATATTTTATTTGTTATAGATGGGACTTTTGAAAAAAAAATTAAGCACAAACTTTCAGCATCTTCTAGGATAGTGTTGTTCAAACTGTTTCCATATGATAGGGAAGCATTCTATACTATTAGATCTGTCTCTGCAGCCCACAAATTATCAGGCGGAAGCTGCCAGGAAAGAACATTTGTCAGGATTCGAAGCAAGTGGCTCCCAGATAGACCACCCAACTGGGAATGAGGGGATGGAGCTGCCTGTTCAGGCTCTGAAACAGATTGACTGGCATTTGACAAAGTCATTTTGTTTTTCCTGCCTTGTTTCCATCTGGCTGATTTTGAAGTAAGAGAGATTGTGTGAGACCTTTTGTATGTGAACTTTTGGAAGTGCAATATACAAGAATTCAGTAATTTCAAAGGAACTTAGTTATATTTTACTTTAAATTAAATGAATTAAATTATATTTAAAAAGGCTACATACCAGATGTTTGAATACAGTTTAAGAAAAATATTTTTGTTGTATTTTATATTAAAACTATTTGATATGTATTTCATAGTTTCTTCAGATTCTTATCATTTTAAGAGATCCAGAAAAGGAACTGTGAAAAAAGTTTTGGGAATGAGAGAAATTATTTATGATTACATCTTTTAATAGAAGGCAAATTTTACAATGAATAATCAGTTGCATTGATAAAATAAATGTTGCAAAATATATACTTTACCTAATGTAATGATTGAGCTATGAATTCATTAGGCTTATTATCTTATAGTTTTAATTTGTTGTAATGATAAAAATAAATCCATGCATTTCTGCTTTAAGAAATACTGAAAGGAAGATTTCTGCCATTTAATTGCATCTTTCAAAGGACTATAATCTCTTAATCACCATGAGCTTCTCTTTTATCCTAGTAATTGGTATTCATGCACATTGCATTTATATTAAACTTTTCATGTCAGAAAGTAAGGCTGACTGCTGAATTAGGGGCTTTTCAAAAATAAAGTTCCTGCTTCTCTAATTTGTGATATATGAATCACATTAAATATCCCATCAAATACCACCCTTTTCGGGGGTTAATCTATATGTTAATGGTTTCTCTGCTTTCTGTGATATCTTGGCCTTTTCATTTATTTAGTACATTGTATTTGTGCAGTTTGCATTGTTTAAAAGGAATATTTTCCAGTCAGTGAATAGGACAGCATAGTCTCTGATGACAGGAAAATTACATTCTGAAAAAATTATGTTTAAATGCTATTAATATATTCAAATTAGGTTAAAAAGCACAATTGAAAGGGTGTTTGTCTGTAAGAAAAAGGCTTCTTATAAAATCTGCAAACACATCATGACAAGGGCAAAAGGGAAGAATAGGTACTTTTATAAAACTAGCATAGGGCAGTATAGGGCCGGATGTATTTCAATATTCATAGAAGGAAACGAGCCCAGAGTGGTTAGGTAGTATGTTGAGCCAGCTGACCACACCATAAACATAATTCTATATCCACAATACTGAAGCTTCAGAGATTTGCCAAAATCTCCTCACAGCTGGACAAATAAAAAGAGAATATGTCAGAAATTAGGTGGCTGCTGGGCCATTGGAGAAAAGCGTCTCTTTCTAGTAAGAGAATGAGGCATCAGAAAAATGACCGGAGTCGCAGAGATTTTTCAGTATGGTAGTCATTGGAAATCAAGGTCACTTTTTCCCTTAGAAATCAGGAACATAGACTGTAAAAACAGTCTACGAATACTTCCTTTGCTCATGTTCTCTAGGCTGAGCTAGTGTAAAACCTCCAGTGTCTATATTCTCTTCTATAAAACGTTGCTTGCCTACCTGGGTGGTGTGGGCCGTGGAGACACTTCTAGCTGATCTCCAAGAAGGAGAGAACATTCCATCTCTTTTCTCTCATCTTAGAGTCCCTGGCACCCTGCCATCTATGTCCCCTCCTCAGTGTGACCCCTGAGTGTGGGCCACTTCACCCAGTCCACCGACCGATGCAGAAGGGATCCGCTGTCCTCTTGGCTGCAGGTTCGTTGCCTCTCACTACACCGCACCAGGCCCATTGACTCTCACAGTACCGTCCCCAAGGCACGCCGACTGCTGCTGCGATGTGAGAGACAGAACCCGAAAACCCCCGGGGAGGGACCGTACTGCCCAGGCAAGTGACTGCAGCCACCCCGGTGCATGATTCAGATGCAGCGACACTTCAGGTAAGTGGTGGGTGGAGGGCCTAAGGGACAGAGCATTCTCAGCAACTTATCCCTTGCTTTCTCTTCCTCCTTAGACTGAAGCCCTGAGGGAAAAGATCTGTTCACACTCATCTCACCATCTTACTTTTCGGCCTCTCCCGTCAATTCTAAATTTTCATTATTCGGATGAGGAGCAGTTGATAATATACTTGCTCCAAAGCATAACATTCTTAATAGCTTAGAGTGATGTAGGTGACATATGCCCAATGAGTTTCTTCTCTGAGCTACAGAAAACCCCTTTACACCGGATTCTCTAAACCTTTGACTCACTCAAGTGAGACTTTGAATATCTTTCTCTCAAGAATTCCAATAGATAACTGCATTCTTGCATTCTAGAAAGCACTGTCACCTCTATGACTGCAACTTACACAATTCTTGAACTCTTTTCAAAGAATTGGGTGCACTAGGGTAAAGAGGGAAGGAAAAAAAGTAACACAGATCTTCAAAATCACATTTTTATCTACCCATTTCCTTAATAATGAGAAATTTCGACTATTCCCACATTCCCTTATGAGAACAAGCTTGTAATGAATAGACTTGTACACGTCTTCTGTGTATATGTGATCATTTCTTTATCACAGTAAGTAATGGAATGGCAAGATTTACATGCATTTAAAGTGTTTTCCTTATAGATTGCTCTCTAAAATGTCTTACTAATTTACAATCCAATGAGCAACCTTGGAGGGTACCATGCTCCCCATGACTTCGCTAACAGTTGACATTAGCAAACAACATCAGTAAAAGTCCTTTTACGGTGGACATATTATCTCATTGGTATATTTTATGCTTTATATCAGTAAGAATGTTTTTGGTTGCAAGCAGTAAACACTACTCAGTTAAACAATAGGAAATGTACCATATAACGAGAAGTTTCAAAACTTTGGTGGCTCAGAGCTTGGCAGGGCCAAGCCTCCCAGTATCCTTCTCTGCATTTTCTTCCGTTTACTTTGCTTCCAGTGTCTGCTTTGTCCTCGGGCTAGATCTCATTCTGGCCATTTATTGGCAACAGCAATTTCAATTCTTGCATCCAGAGACAGCAGTGTCCGGAGGCATAAAAGAAGCTATTTCTCCCTCAAGTACTTAAGAGTAAAAAAAATAATAATAATTCCCACTAGTCACTCTCTGCCCCCAAATGTTTCTCAATGAATATTGGCAAAAATAGCCTAATGCCTGAACCAGTCACCAGCAAGAAATTAGCTTATACTGTATGGATTACAAGATTCATTTCTACCCAAAAGGAACCAGTTCCTTTGACTACAAAAGTAGCTGGCTTTTCTTGAAGTGCCTGGGCATGAGAAAGACAGTGGGATCTGGACTCGAGAAATTCTGTTATGGAAAAATTACAAGGATGCTATATGAATGTTATCTAGGAAGCCACAGTTTCTGTTTCCTTGTTGCAAGAAAAAAGAGAAAAGTAACTTCCCCCACTAAGGATATCCCAAATGAAGAATAAAATGTATTCACATAAAAATATCATAATATAACAAGTATATAAAGAGAACTAAACACACCTAAAGATAGAATCCCTAGGATTTCCTGACACAGAAGTACAATGGTGAAATATTAGTGTGTTTTTAAACTACAAAGTTACATGCTCACTAATATATTTTATGAAAATATATAGGTACACACAGATTATCAATTTTAATGTTTCAAAATAGAAACAATGATAGGGCTTAAAATATATATTCTCCACAAGCCACTAACTAAACCAAAATATTTTAATAAGATAGGAAAACTGTAGAGACCAATGTCTGGTCCTGGTAAAAGGACTTGTTCAGTGAGGTCAATCATGTTCTTTTAACCCCTGAAAATATATTTGAAGGCTGACAAAATATCGGAGCCCGTATTTTAGAAGCAGATACTATAAATAAACATCCAGGTAAACATGTAATGACACAAATGGCACTAAGTACTAGGGAGAGTGTGCAGAAGGGTTCAGGATGTGGCGGATTAAAATGGGGGTTATTATTCTGCATATGGCTATTGGTTAGCTCCTCCCTTAGAAGGTGACATTGGATGAGACACTGATAGGAAGGGAGGGCATGCGGATATCAGGGCATTTCACGATTCAGGTAGACAGAGCATGATTTAAAAAATTAGAAAAAATATTCAGTGGCATTTTCTAGATAAGATAAAAAAGAGAACTGCTACAACGGTAGGATTGTATACTTGGCAAATATTATTTTTACTTTTCCTTAAATTTTTTATACCCGAGACCTAGTTGCAGAGACATGAAATAACATAAAAATTTCTACTACATACTGAAACTTTCAGCTCTATTCCTATTGCATTTCACCAAGGATATAATAACCAAAGGAGAAAGAATGACTACATCCGGATACATATTTTTATTAAACAAGGCTTCTCTCTATGTTATAATCACCACCTCTAGCACTTCTTAGGCACAAATTCAGGCTTACTACAAACGGTACTATTTTTTTCAGTGACAGGTTATGAATATTTATGTAAAGAGCCATAGATAATAATATGCCACAGCTTGTAAAATATCACTAAGGGAAAGACATAGTATGTCTGTCATAATTGAGTCACTGGAAACCGAGATCCTGAAATGGGCAGAGGTAATTATCCAAGTTCTGCTATAATAACTCAGTTTCCTTTGAATTATTCAAAAGATTGATTCAGTAAGATGATGCATTCAACGCTTTTAAAACATGGCATGCATCTAATCAAAGTTACTATTTTGATTGTGATATCCATTATTCTATTCCATGTTCCAAATGTATTTTTTGATTTGTTTCTTTCCACCTGTATAGACTTCAACTCTAGTGTACTTGAAGGTGCTCAATATGTACCTTCCCTGGGAAAATGCACCTTGTGTGTGTCTGCGTGTGTCTATTTACAGATATAGAATTGCTGTTCTGCTACAGATCTTATAATAGAGTCTGAGTCTATTTTTTGTTTACCGACAGCTTTAAAGCTTCAATAGTTTCCTTTTCCTTTTGTCTCGCAGCTGAATGAACTACTAAGAAAGCATAGATGCTCTCTCCTCTGGTACAAATGGGAAATTCGAATTTCCCATGCATGAAAACACTCACCCTCGCCGACATCCTAACCGTAAAGACTCCAACTAGTCTCCCTTCTCTGCCCTCTTTTGACCATCTTGGAGCCACCTCTTGACCATTTTGGAAGTCACCCTGCTCTTCCCAGAAAACCTCAAGCATGTGGCATCATCAGTTTTAACCTCACAACCAATGTGGAATGAGGATCCATCCTATTATGGCAGAGTAGCCAAAACACATTTCCTTCTGTTTCTTCCTTGTCCCTGTCACTTATATTGTTACTTTTTGTGATATAGATAGATAGATAGATAGATAGATGGATAGACAGACAGACAGAAAGACAAGGAGGACAAAAGTAAGTTTATAGTTGTGAGTATGTTTAAGACCTTATTCTTCTATCGTTATTAATTGTTATTTTATTTATTTGTACTGAACTGTAAACCTATTTTTTGCACACACACACAGGTATTTCTACAGGAGGTTGTGCTCCCTGCTGTGTAGCATTGACCTATCACTTATCTGTAATCCCATTGTTTGACGAGTTGCTAACAATTCTCCATCACTAGAAAGAGAACTGAAATAAACATTTTTCACATTTCCTCTCATGAACCTAAACAGTCTTACTCTGGGATATAATCTAAGTCTGATTTTTCATGTGAATATGCTCTTTGTATTTTTTTATGTTTGTTCTCTCATTTGCAGAAATTATTTGCTTATGTTAAATATTATGCCCTAATGATGCATTTCACAAATATCTTTTCCCAGGCAATAATCTCTCTGTTAACCTGACTCTGCTTATTTTTGTGCAATTGCAATTTTAATTTAATGCAAACAACTCATATCTTTTGTTGCATCTGTGCTACATGGGTCCTGCTTAAGGAGTACCTCCCAACGGCCGATTGACAAAGATAGTCTGAGCCTTGTGTCCTCTCTTTGTAGTCCACATTTTTACTTGGTGTAAGATTCAGATCTAGCTTCATTTTTTTCTCCAGATAGTAACCCTGTTTTCCAAAGATTTTATATGAAACTTACATCTTTTCTTCATTAATTTTTATAACTATTTTATACTGTTTTGGTGACCATACAAAGGCAGATTGTCTCTTCTATTTCTATTCTGAACCGTTGCTTTATATTCTGTGGCTTATTATTTATTGTGTGCTAACATTTAGTAGCATGAGCCTCAATATTTTTTCTTCCATCAAACATTACCTACTTAATGATCTCTATTTTTAATATAAAATTTTGATTGGTGTTGCACTTAGTAGTGCCTAGTTTAATTTGAGGGGAAAATATTGACTATTTAGTTAATATGTTAAATCTTTTTATTTATTCAGGTTATTTTTAATCAAGAACTATGGTATTTGTTTATATAGTTAATACTTATAACATTTCCTTGATGATATTGAACATTCCTTGTTCAGTTTTATCCTAAAATATTAGAACTTTGATTAGCATTTGCATTATGTATAAATATTATATTCTATAATACCAGAAAACCACATGGTAGTATACCTAATTCAGATATAAGACATAAGTGAATGACTTTCATTGTACTCCTATTAATTCCCAGTCACAAACAGAAATGAGATGAAAATAATCTACTTTCTACAGGGTGGAAGAGATGGGGTTGTCCCAAGCAGAATGTTAGGACTCTCCAGCGGTCAGCAGAATGCATCTCTGAGTCATCACTATTCTTCCTGAACAATCTGCCTGGATTTGGGTCAAATACGGGTAACATCCAGTTGGATATTCCTCCAGTTGCTGTTGTGCTTCCTTTGGAAGGCGATAAACGAAATAGCACTGAGTGAAATTTATCAAAGGTGAAGCCAGAGCAGACAGTGGCCCACTGGTGATCTCACGTCACTTGGACCAGGCATCTGAATCCTGTTTCCTCTAATTGGTCTGCACAATTTATTAAATGGTCATGATGCAACACTGAATTATATGTGATTGACGATTTGTATCCTATATTCCACGCTCTTGCAGGTCTTCTCATTTTCTAAATGCTTATCGCTGGTGTGGAAAAAGCCATGTTACATTTGACTAAATATTACCTTGAGGTCTCAGGCACTTGAGTAGCTCCTTGGTTTTGTTAGGTTTTTCATAGTGAGTCATAGCTTCATATATTCCCTTCCAATTCTCTCTCTTTTTAAAAATTATCTGAGAGCTTTGACAAGTATTTTTTTAAGTAACTGCAAGATCAAATATCCACATGTTTTTCTGATGTTAAAGTGAATGTGTCCATAGTTTTTATTAAGTGTTTTTTATTGAATATTTGGGGGATGTAGCTATTATTGAACTATTATTGAACTATACATATTCTTTCTTTTAAATTTTCTGTATTTTTTCTCACACCTAATGTTGAAGGTTATGAAATTCCTTTGTGAATTAATTCCTTATCGTTTTGACTATAAATTCCTCTTTGGTGAGACAGGTGCCTGAGTGTCATATCAAGTTCAACCACCCAGAAATCACGTGTCAACAGTGCATTAGGTTCAATGAGAACATGAGTGGACAGAGTTTTAACAACCCTAACTACCACAGGTAGACCCAGATGGCCTCAGAGAATGTAGCCGGACATACCCTTTTGGCTGGATCAATGAAACATCATTCTAAAAGTAAAGGTAATACTGAATTATTCAACTAAAGTTAAGATTGAACTTGAATGTGCAGAGAACTACTTTTTGATGGTTTGCCGCTCCTTGTGATTATTCACATATATGTGACTAGTTGCATGTGTAAACTTTTAAAAAATCACTTGATAACATATATGTCCTTGGTCTTAAAATTATATTTAACAATAAATGCTTTTATAAATGTACATTTAAATGGCCTAACAAGACTTCTAAGAAATGTGAATTACAATTGTTCATGTAAATGTCAATTTTTGAAGTTCATAAAAATAGCTTTGAAATGCTCTTGAAAATAGCTCTATGATTTGGATACTGATAAGGAGAATGGAAAAGTCAGAATTAAAATTTATCAGATTTTGCCCTGGCTGGTGTGGCTCAGTGGATTGAGCGCGGGCCTGTGAACCAAAAGATCGCGGTTTGATTCCCAGTCAGGGCACATTCCTGGGTTCCAGGCCAGTTCCCAGCAATGGAAGCATGAGAGGCAACCACACATTATTTCTCTCCCTCTGTCCTTCCCTTCCCCTCTAAAGATAAATAAATAAATCTTTAAAAAAAACTTTATCAGATTTTTTCAAGTCCCAAATAATTATAAGTCCTACTGGGAAATACACCCAGCAAAGTATGATATAGAGAATTTATGTGTTTGTGTGTGCACTCAGAAAGGTTTTTATAATAAATAAAATTCAAGCAATATAATCATGTAAAATGAATATAAGACTAAACTGAAAAGAAAAGAAATAGGCATATGAATTTGAGAAAAAGAACTAGGAGTTGAGGTGAATATTCAAAATTGTGAAAAATTAAAGAACTAAATGAAAGGTTGCTATAACTGTAGATAACTTTTATACCTTCATACTGCATTAATCCAGGAATATTAAAGGGTTATTATTAATCTTTAATTATTTTTATTATAATGAGTTGTTTTAATTGTTAGTAACATTGGAGGACATAGAAAACCTCTCTCTTCTCTCTGTATAAATTACCCATTTATATAACTCTTAAAATGAATCAAATATTCAATAAAATCTCAGCTTCATAGTCTTTGTCATGTTTTTCTTCTTCTTCTTTCCTTCTTCTTCTTCTTCTTCCTCCTCCTCCTCCTCTTCCTCCCCACAATGGCATAAAAACAAAAATAATGCTGCTAACAACTGCCCTTGTGTTATCTATTTTATATAAGATGCTGATTATACTGATTATAACTGATATCTTTCCTGGTGGACTTGTGTTGCCATTGTTGTTCTCTTTATCTTATTTTTCATATTTTTAATGCATTAAGCCTCGTCCACTATGGCAACAATGGCAGTAGAAACATTGATACACTCAGTCATTGCCCTTAAATTGTGCATCTCCGCTGATAAGGATACAAGGCAACTATGGAAGAGGAGTGGACCAACGCTTGCACAAAAACAGAGGATGAAGAAACAGTTTTACCACTGACTTTCAAATAGCAATGGCTGTAGCCAGGGAATATTGTGATCAGTAAAAACAATAAAAATATTTAAAAAATCGATAGAATTTGTTCTACATTTTTGGTAGTATTTTTTAATGCTTATATCTTAATGTGATCATATAATATACAGCCTTAATAGCGTGATACGTAAGCTTTTAAGCAGGGACTTAGACATATGACAAAGTTAACAGGGTCATATTATCATCAGTAAAGTTTCTAGAGTATAGAAGCATTAATTGCTTTGGTGGATTTCAAAATAAAGTAATTTATGTTGCTCTCCAATTCCCCACCTGTGTGCTGCTCAGTTACCAGGAGGTGTGGGCATATTGTCCTCTAATAAAATTTTTCAAGCCATCGCCATTAAGAAGTCAGTAAAACAAAATATTAAAATGCAGATTGCATTGATTGCTCCAATATATAGCAAGGTAAGAGGAAATGGTTATCATAGGGTAAATCAATATAATCTACATTAAAGTACATCGTCTCTTAGAGTGCCAGGAAATATTCAGTGATCTACATCATAAAAGTGGCCATTGTGACCGCTTTGTGTTGTCAGGCTTCAAATTTATGTCCCTAGCACCCTAAGAGAAGCAAGTATTGTAAACCTTTTCACAACCTAAATTTAGTTCCCCTGAGTTTTCTTCCAGTGCTCCTACTTTCTGATCAGATAGGGAATTAGGGTTAGATTAATTTTGTCATAAACAGATAAGAATGCCCACACTCTAAATGTATCCCCAAAATATTAATTTGTCAGTATCACTAGAACCCCAAAACAAACATTTATTCTCATTTTTTTTACTATAAAGTCATGGTTTTATTAAATATTAGCATCTCAAAAATAAATATGATTTTACTCTGATATTCTCTCCACGAAGTCTCTACAAGTGGTTTAGGTGAAGCTTAACTATATATTTTTTTATTTTTATTTATTTATTTATTTCTTCTACTCCCATCCCAGCCCACTGCCCCATCCCTCCCCAGCTCCCTCCCATTTCCACCCCCCTTAGCTTTTGTCCATGTGTCTTTCATACTTTTGCTCTAATCCCTTCTCCTTTTCCCTGGATATTCCTATCCCTCTCCTCTCTTGTTCTCAATTTCAGTGTCTTTGGTTATATTATGCTTGTTTGTTTGTTCTGTTAATTAGGTTCCTGTTAAAGGTGAGATCATATGGTAAGGAACTTTACTTTTAATCATTTCCCATACAAAATTCATTTTTTTCTATGAATAAAAATGAGCTTTGTAAACTTTGTAGCTGGGAAAGAATAAAACAGCCAATGGATTCTTTTATGTTATCAATACTAGGAAGGAAACAAAATATAGGAAGCCTAGGATGCCCTTTAATCTCCATATTATGATATATTATAAGAATTTCTGAACTTTTCATTGTGATGAACCTCTCAAAGTTCTCAATAATTAAGGGGGAAATGTATTTACCACCACAAAAGATGATGTGAAGTGTCAAAGAAGGAAGTATGGAAAAACAATGGTCTAGGAGACCTTACCCATTACTGCTTGACTGACAAGTCACTTTAGCCTGACTGTCCTGAGAATAAGGATGAGAAGAAGAATTCTGAGACTTCTAGAATATTGGAAATAGTCAAAAACTATGATGTAATTCTTTAAACACAGATCCTTTGTAAAACTCTTATAATTATAAACTTGGATAATTCAAAAAGTGACTTTAACTTGGGTTTGCTTTCTATTTATGTTTTTATAATTCAAAGATGCATGCAAAATTTCTTGGCATCCAAACTAAGCATACCTGATAAATGTGCTTTTAAGCTTGCCATATTTTCCCCATGTTACTTATTGTAGAGCTCGTTATTAGCTCTCTATTTAAGAGCCATTCTCTTGTTCTGATATTCTCATAATACCTTCATTCTGAAAAAAGGATCTCACAATGCTCTGGGAAGTTGGACTCATCCCCAAGTCCTGACAATAACTAACAGCTCTACTGATTCAGTCACACTAACCCTATTCCCTTTTATCCATGCTTGGTTTAAGCATAGGAGACATCACTAAATTCTGGTGAGTGAAAAAGTTTCCTAATATCTGATGGAAGAATTTAGGGAAAACATTGACTTCCTATTAAAAGAGAAATATATTAAGGAGGAATTGCTAATCTCATTTTTGACAAAAAAGCATTTGAAGTTATGCCTGCAGTGGACACTTTCATTTTGCGACCAGATGCGTAGAAAAATGTTCCAGCCATGTCAGTGGAAAGATATGTTTCCTTTATTAAAACAAAAATATAAACAAAACTATCATCATTTCTAGAGTCAGGCACTCTTCCAGTTTTTGCACTGTTCCTTTCCTCTTTATATGATGCTGGCTAAAGCTTTTAGATAGTTTTTACACTGTTCTTTGTGCTTTCTCTCTCTTTAGTCTTGTCTGTCTTCTGCTGCAAATCCCCTCACTTGAAAGGACAACAATTTCCTCCACGTGGGAAATCCCAATGGTCCCTTGGCTTTCTCCTTTCCTTGTTCAGTCACAGCATCCCAGAGAGCTGATACCCTTCTTTTGAAGTACTCCTTCCCTTAGTTCATGCAACCCATGCATTTCGGGTTTTCCTCTTTGGTTTTGCCTGTTCTTTGTAAGTGCTCTTTCGCCTAGACTACTCATGTAAATGTTTTCTTACTAGAACCTCTCTCTCCTTTTCTCTGTCATGCTCTCTCCCTAAGCGATTCCATCTATTTCTATGATTTATGTGTGACTTTTTAATGATTCTCTAGTTCTTATTCCAAACCAGAGCTCTCCACTAAGCTCATAATAAATATTCTTAACTATCTCCTTGACATCTCCACTTGCTTGTTTTATAGTCATTTTAAATTTTAAAACATACAAGATTAAAATCAAGACACTAGAAACTATACTTTGCCTTGCCACAATTTTCTAACTGGTTTATTTCCTTCCTTTCCTGATCAGGAAAAATTTTTTTCTGATCAAACTGAGACATTAATTGAGAACAATCAATGTCATACCATGTGGGAAACAGTTGACATACTGAAAATATCCTAATCAGTAAAATTATTGGTGAAAATGAAAAAATTGTCCTTTATTTTACAAAAAAATCTAAGCAAACTTTTTGGTCAACCTGTATTTAAGAAAGTTTTTTTCTTTTCCTTTTTTTGTAAATTCCCCAAAGATATATTTAATATGTTTAAAACAGTCCACTTGTCTCTGTCTCTCTGTGTGGGACAAATGCCACATAAGTAAATCTAAATCCACACCATCAGCAGAGTTATATATACTCAGTTATTACTCATTCAGTTCTAATTCACTTGACAGTTGACACTGGTTATGGGTTTTTCCACTCATTTAAGTAATTTGCATTTATTTTTCCATTATTTGTGGACATATTTCTCTACACTGAAGACAAAGATGGATGGAACTAAAGTAAGTGGCTAAGATATATGTCAAAGTGATCTGAAATGATTTTCATAGTGACATTTTATACTCAAAACAATCTTTAAGACATTTCCAGAAATTTAGGGAAAGCATTATAAATATTTGGAATGTATTTACTAAATGAAAAATAATAAATTAACTGAATAAATTTTACTACATATTAATTTAAATATTTGTAATAAAATAAGTTGCAGTCAGCCTGTGGATACACTACGTTGGTTAAAATCATGGGCTCTGTATTTAGCTGTCCTTGTCTGATGGCTTTAGGGCAAGCCCCCAGCATCTTCTTTTTCCTTTTTTTTATTGATGTTCCTATACAGTTGTCTCCACTTCCCCCACCCTACTCATGCCCGCCTCCCACCCTCAATCCCACTCCCCTTGGCTCCACCCAAGGGTCCCTCATTCATGTTCATTTACTTCCCTTTCCCTTCTTTCCCACATTATTTCCTTCTTCCCTCCCCTCTGGTTACTGTCAGTTTGTTGTCAACTTCAATGTCTCTGGCTATATTTTGCTTGCCAGTTTGTTTTGTTAATTAGTTTCCACTTATAGCTGAGATCATATGGTATTTGTCTTTCACTGCTTGGCTTACTTCATTTAGCATAATTCTTTCCAGTTCCATCCATATTGTCATGAAGGGTAGGAACTCCTTCTTTCTTTCTGCTGTGTAGTATTCATTGTGTAAATGTACCACAGTTTATTGATCCATTGATTTACCTATGTGCATCTCATCCAGCATCATTCCTTAGCTGCCTGTTCTGTAAAACAGAGATAGTAATGGCATATAACTATTCAGATTACTGGGATCTTAAGTAATTTACCTGTGAAGCACTCTGAACAGTGTCTGACACATATTAACGGAGAATTAAAGAGTAGCTGTTATTATTATTATTGTTATTATTATTACAGATTTCACATGTCTTTGGAAAGCACTAGAAAGGCCTATGTCTTTTCTAGTTAGTACTTACAATCATCATTCTGAGTTTTATATAATTATCTTCAATTAGCATTTAAAACACATTATCTTCAAATCTCATTACATATATTAAAAATATTTAGGGGCTTTGTACCCCTAAAATTTGTGTCTAAAATCAATGATT
The DNA here is from genome assembly GCA_004027475.1 of Anoura caudifer. Taxonomy (NCBI): domain Eukaryota; kingdom Metazoa; phylum Chordata; class Mammalia; order Chiroptera; family Phyllostomidae; genus Anoura; species Anoura caudifer. Next base: position 178,209 of record PVKU01000057.1, on the reverse strand, counting down.
TTATCTATTCTCTCTCTTTCCCCATCTCTCTCCCCCTGTCTCTGTTTCTCTCTCCCTTCATATACCATCTCCTAACCTTCTAAGACCATGTTTCTCAAAGTCCAGTCCTCAAACCAGCTGCAGCAAAAGCATCCATAGTGCCTATTAAATGAAGATTTCCAAGTCTCTCTCACAGTGATTTAATGAGTTGGATTTCGGAAAGTCTGAGGACTTGCAATTTTTAATACCTTCTCCATTTGCATACACAAGTTTAAAATTCAGAGTTTTGAAACACTGCTCTATTCATCATTTTCCGAAAGTCCATTTCTCCTCAATTGATCAGTGCCCTCTGTGTGGACAAACAGCTCTTTCCAGAATCATAGTCCGTCCTTACAGAACACCGCACCTGCAACACACTCCCCGGATGGAGCATCAGCTGGTACTTCCAATCGCTCTCATCCTCCCAAATTAGACTCACGTCCTCTCGCCTTTGTGTCTGCTACAACTTTTTCCAACCCCGCAGAAACTTCTACTGCATTACCTGTTAGGCCTCCTCCTCTTTGCAGTCTGAATCATGCTAAGTTAACATGTGGAAGAAAGAGGGAGAGCGCAGCTGTAAGTGAACTGTGTTTGAGCTGTAATTGTGTTGGTATCTGCACAAGCTCTTTGGCCTCTCTGAGCCTCAATACCCTCGTCTAAAATGTTTACTAATATTCTCATATTTACTAAATCGGTTATGATTTATATAAGCTGCCTAATTTATACCTTGCACATAAAAATGTTTTTGGTCATTTATTATAACATAAATATTTGTATAATGGGAAACAAAAATTTAAAAATAAGCAACATAATGAATTTGAGATTGTTCATGCATTTCAAGAAAGTATAAAAATAAATATTAAAAAAGCTTTTACTTTCTGTATACAGTTATACATAATGTTCCATGATCACAAAAATGTGACTCTATAGGAAGTAAGGTTCAGAATGAATTATAAACAAATTAGCACTATTCAAGTTTTTTAAATTGTGCCTAATTGTCATTTTGGTCAGCAATGTCACTTTGAAAACATGTGACTCACAATGTTGGGTCCTCTGTTGCAACCACGTAGAAGAAGAAATTTTAATTCTATAGCTAAGGTTAATGATAACTGAACAGAGTAACTGAATTTACAATGTACAAGTTATTTAGGAGTCTGAGAAAAAATGGACATGGATAATGAGTGGAAAAGTTGAAGAGAAAGAACTGTCTTTCTTTTAATAAACAACTTTTACTAGAGATCAGTGTATGTGCCACTCATGTTACCAAATTAAAATTCATTAAATAGTATTTACATAATAACAAATACCATCACTTTTTAATAGTTAAGGATAATGAGACTATGTTTGTTTAACTGATGCAGACAAAGTTATCATTTTAGAATTCCAACAAACTTTGCAAGCCTACAATATTTAGATCCCAGTTCATCCAGTGTTTATTCAATGGCTGCTCTATGCCTTAGACCACAACTGTGTCAACCTAAGTGAACATCAAGATAAAGTTTCAAAATTGGTCTAAATTCTCACGGGCTCAGCAACGCCTCAAATCCTTTTCAAAATGCCTTTTCCTGGATCCTTACCTATGGAAATTTCCAATGTGTAGGCACAAACCAGTTCCTAGGACTTTGCTATGTGGACTTCTGGGGTTCTCAAATTAAAAGAAATAGGGGAATCACTGGACTGGAATACAAAATAGATTTTACTTTTGCTTATTATTTCTTGCTTAATTAAAATATTGCATAATTGATGATAAACACTGCCTTCTCTGCTTTCTACCCTCTGAAGTCTGAATAATTTTAAAAATAATTGAACCATAAACAAATTTTAAAAGGTGCACCTTATCCCAGGCAACCAGCCCTACCATACTGCTAGTAGAGCATATATTTCCGAAATTACTTGCAAGCTACTAGAAGAGATAATTTTCTTCAGGATACAGACACAATTTCCATTCTCACTTCTTGTATGTGTGGTACCAGAAACTTTATGATTCTTGTTACTTTTTAGGTGTATCAATCTTATTTTGTTTCTACATATTTTGGAAAAAAATAACTGAAAAAAAATCTCAACAAAACTTAATTCTTTTAAGTCTTTGAATCTGCTGAAATGCAGTATTGGTATGTACCTAAATAATTTCTATAAAAATCAGAGGAACCATCTACATTATAGGTCTAATTCTAGGTCTATTTCTGCCAACATTTAATGAAAGAAATAAGCTTGAAAGTACTTGGAATGCTTTTAAAACAAAGAATTTTCATACTTACACAATTAATGTACTTTTATTGTTTTTGAAGTGTTTAAAAGGAAGCAACTTATTATCTGTAACGTAACTACCAGCCAAGCAATTAACAAATTAATTTATACATATTCATTGTATGTATTACTTGTCTGTCTCTGCAAAGTACTGTGCTCAGAACGATAGAGAATATTAATCCTGGAATCAATGGGGAATACCATGCTAGAATTAGACACAGTTTCTGCTCCTTGGAGTTTAAAGTTAGATATGGACATAAGACATGTGTAAGTCAATACATAACTTTGGGTCTTCTTAATGAGTTAAGAGGGACTGAGTGCATGGAACACTTCACTAATTTTAAGTGGCGAGAATGAAGAAAAATGAAGTCAAACGGTTGACCACACAGATAGTGGTTCAGATTCAAGGAGACTCACCCACAGCTGGGCACAGGGCTTTAGAATCACAGCCCGGGGAAGACATGAAGGAAGCCTTAGAAGAAACTCCATCTTAAAAAGAGAATGTACAGTTCCAGAAACCCTTCCAATGACAGTGAGCTACAGCGGTCTGGCTGCCAGAGGGCGATGAAACTCACAGCCTGAATAAAGCACATTATGTTAAAGACAAACATGACAATGTCAATAATAATATTTTCACATGAATGTCTCAGAAGATAAAGAGCTAAACTTAATATCTTCGCATTATACCTACTTTCAACTAAAGCTAAATTCTGTAAACTTCCACCTCTATGTGTAAACACATGCTCATCCCTTTCTTATTATAAAATGGGTTTATAATAAACAGCTAAAGAATTGTATCCTATTATGCTTCTATTTTAGGAAAATAATTAAAAAATCTGAAGATAATTAAAACAGTATTGTTCTAAAGTTACTATAAGGATTCACAAACTACAGTAAATGATTTCCCAGAGGTACTTGAAAAAATCTACAGGATTTGCAAAAGAATCTAGTCACTTTCTTTAATTAACAGATATCGAATGTAAGAAAAATAATAAATGTTTACTATTAAAGATGTTAATATTTGGTATAAAAAGGGACAACTGTTTATACCAAACTAATTTAATTCTTTCTGGGTATAGTTGTGGATCTGAATCTGAAGTTTATATAATAATTGTATTAACAGAATTTTCCCTGATTTTGAACGTCACTAGAATATATCTGACACACAGAGACCATAGACACACACACACACACACACACACACACACACACACACACACTTAGTAATAAAAGAGGGAAACAAAAATATAGCTCATATAAAAATTATCTCTGTTTTTGTCTTAGTTTATAATTCTGTTTATAGATAAACACTTTGCTTTACATGGACTTGGATATATTATTTAGTTACATTTATTAGGAATTTCTAAGCCCTATTTATACTGTTGTAAACTTTTGGGCTTTTAGCAAAAGTAACAACCTGTTATTTAAATTAAGAAAAAGTATTTTTTAAATAAAACATGTTTTCTCATTACAGTCTTTGGAGAATTTGGAACAGCTTAATTTTTAAAATGCAATGGTCTATTTTGTGTTTTGCTATACTCATTTTTCACATGCATAGATAAAGGAGGCTCACATTTCATAAGGTTCAAACTCCCAAAATTTCAGGGTGGGTTATATTTCTCTAGGGCAAACAATTAGCTATTCTGAATTTTAAAAATGACTTCTGCTTTATAATATTTTAGGATAAGTTGTTGGAGCAAAACAATTTTACTAGCCATTTAAATATATTAAACATTTTTAACTTCTTACAAAAATAGTCACTGAAGATTTTCTTGATAGAGTCAAAATATCAATGTTAACTCATATAATTACAGTCTGACGGAGGTACACTCAGGTCAGTTCTAGATGCTGGGGTTGTAAAATAATTTTCTTTCTGAAACTTTTTGATTTTTTAAATCAATTTGAATTTTTCCATCTTTTCATCATTAACAGAACATTTCTTGAATTCTAATTCAAAGTTTCTAATATATTGTGGGTTTGGAAGCCAGATAAAAACAACAAAAGTGTTTTATTAGAATGTGTGAATAAATAATGAATCAGATTAAGGAACACTGTAAAGGTATTTTCTATTGTTAGAAAAATCTGGCTACATTCTGGATAGGCTATTTTGAAACAATCTGATAATAATGTGTATATATATATATGTATACTAAGCACATTTTTCTGTTCATTTTATGTGAGTCACGATTACTTGCAGTAAGGAGCTGTCCCCCTCTTGAAACAGAGAAAGCTGAGTACATACAGGAGCACCCGTGGGTGGGTTTCCTGCAGAGAATAAAGGTAAAACATTGAAAGCTTTAGGGTGGGTTAATAGTAGAAAGATTGGGCTTTTCTGGTGTATATGATATATGGATGCTTGATTTATTGTGATTTGCACTGAATTTTCCCTTAAATGTCACTTTGTTTATATATTAGACCACTATTGCTTTGTCCCTTCTAGGAAATCAGAAGACATCAGAACACTAACACGGGGGATGATTTGAGGCTCCAAGTGAAGTGGAAAGTTATCCTCAATGCTTCTAGATCCCAACAAAAAGCCAGGATCAAGGACGTACGACCTTGTGAGTGGACATAGATGGAATTGAACAATGGTGAGTCTCATCTGCCATTTCACATTACTGGAACAAAAAACAGGCTTTTAGAATTACACGAGATGTTCTTTAGGGTTGCTTAGCGGCTTCTGGGTTACAAAGAGTGGCTTAGGTAGTTTTCAGAACAAAGCAAGGATGGCATATTTGTATAATGAACATCCACAATGACACAAATGGAATGATATGGAGGTACCAAAAAATGTTTGCCTTACTTAAAGTGACAAATGTTAATTTTGTGGATAAGCAATTTGTCACCTGTTTGGGACATACTCTCACAGCTGTGGGTATCAAACCAAAGCGTGACTTACTGAAAGTCATTCCAGAAACACTTGCTCCAGACGAAAGGATGGGTTACTTTTACTGTTAGCTTATTATTTAAAAAGTGGGGGTCATTTGCCACCTAGTTGGCAACAGTGAGAAGACTGATCAGGCTAACAGATGTTATGCTCACCCAGGTTCAGAAATGACTGAGCCAAGGGCAAAGAGGAGGCTTGCGGAGTCAGACAATAAAGAAGAGATGCTCCCTTTGGAAGCTTAATAATTTAGCCAGTCAGACCCAGTAATGTGGGACTTGTCTGCCTTACCGTGATACGCATAGATTATGGCAGAGCGAGGGATGCTACATCTGGTCAGTATAGGTTTTGGTAAACATTTCTTTTTAATAAGAGGTAAACAAAGAAATTTAATAAATGAATAAAAGAACAGAGAAGTGGGTACTGTTTTTTCAAAGCAGTGTTTGTAAGTTCTTTATTTGCTTGCACGGGTCAGTTTTAATTGTTCCTCTAAAGTTAGCATGCAGTTCTTACCAAAATATATCAAAATTTTAATATGTTAAAATGTAGTTTCCATTTTTATATGGTTACAAAGGCTGTGATTTCTCAAATGGCTTTTTTATAGAGGCATAGCTTTTTAATTGATACATATTAGAGCAGTGATAATACATGCAATTTTAGAAATCCCTGGAGAGAAAGTTCTAAAACTTCTAAACATTCTTTAATGGAATCAGAGACGCAGGAATCTAGCGCAGAAAGTAGGTGTTTTCTGACTGTGGCTTAAAAACAAGAATTACATTCCACAGTGGTTAATAGTGCAACCTTTTTCTAAAAATCTGGTCAAAAAGTAGGTTATTAATTAATATGTAGACAGACTAAAATGAGAACACACAAAAACAATAGAGAGATACACACACACACACACACATAGTCCCCTTGCTTCTATTTCTAATCTACTGAATTAAAAGGCCATGTCTGAAACTGTCATGGCTGATCTTTGACCTAACATTAATTTAAAATCTAGGGATATTATTTCATAAAATATATCATGATCTACAGATGTGACTCCAGTAGTCAAACAATCAAAAGATCCCTACTCCTAGAAAACCTTATATTTTGCTTGAAAGTGTAATACATTTAAAAAATGCACGGGAGTGGGTGTGCTGGAAGAGGAAAGATGTGGTTAAAGAAATCTAAGCTAATTCAGCACCAAAATGCAGAGATGATGGCAAGATAACATACAAATTATAAATGAGTATAATTATTTATGGATGTATTTCAAAATACTTTCAAATCATTTAATGAACAAAACTGAGTAATCATTGCAACTGAATGGATCAGTATTTTCCCCATATGTCACAATATATTTAAAAACTGTACTAAGTACACAGAACTAAGTTAGTATTTGAGCGTTAAAACGACCAGTGATTCTAACAGGACGCTTTCCTAAGACTGCTCCTTTGAGTCCTGGGCTGTCACAACTGCTGAATAACACCAGTGTGGAGACTGGCAGTTTTCCTGTCCCATCCACAGAGGGACTGAGTCTAGTCAACCCTACCCTGAGGTCTCTCACTTTGGATGCTCCCCATTTCGCAAACCGATCCTTTTGAACGGACACCACCATTGTACCATTCTGCCTCCATGTGATCCATCCGGTCTGTGATAGACGAGACTCTTCTCAAAAAGGAAATATTACACTGGTAAATGGAGCTAATTTATCTGTGTCTCAAACACATAGGGAGAAAAATTGGTGAAAGAGAGATGTCTTTATTCCACTTCATGATTCCAAAGAGCTACTCTTTATATGATCTTACAATTTTCTAACTAATAAAACAGCCACATCAAAAGATGGTTTCAGAGGTAATATCCACAGGACTAATAAAGGGAAGTGTTTCTTCCTATAGACATTGTAACCCTCACAGGTATAAAGAGTGATTGTGACATGACATAAGCCATACTTGGTGGTGACAGAATCACTGTACATAGACTCCTAGAGAAACCTGAAGAAACTAAGACAAATTGAAACTAAACCAGATGAAACTCACGTTCAGGTAAGATGCCTTAGTGACTGCCAACTAAACGAAGAGTTATACTTACACTGCCGATCAGATCCTTACTTCAATCCATTCTCTTACTGGAATAGGGAGCATCAGTTTTCTTCACAAGTAAGAAAATACTGTATTAATCTGTTATAGAAAACAACACTAATATTCCAAAGGGGAAAATTCTATGTGTTTCTTAAATATTTGATACTATAGAATCTATAGAAATTTTTATGCATAAAGGCATTCCCACATGTCACTGGAGACAGTGATATTGAACTTGGTATTTCATTTGTTCCGCTGCAGCCTCCACTGCCTTTCGAGCGGGAGTTCAGTTTGCATTGTTGCTTTCTCCCATTTCCTCTTTTCTGTTGCATTTATTATTTGCTTTATAATCATACAGAATCAAGTATTTTTTTTAAATTTAGCATATAATTATAACTGAATTATTGACTGGATGTGATACTTTCTACTTTCCTTTCTACTTACAGGGTTTCTACTGTCCATATATTCATCCTGATAAGCTTTTTCATTATAGTGGAAGGCCCCTTTATGCCAAGGTCAAATTTTTCTCATTACATGAGAAAAACTATGTATTTTAAACTGGTGACTTTGGGTTTATTCTTTTACCTTTTATTTATTCCAAGTATAACATTATTTCCTTACAATAAATTATTAAAAATGAGTTAAAGCACAGCGTGGATAAACATAACACAGTTATACAAAGAGAAAAATATTGTTTTGGGGAAAATAATATCACTTATACAATTCAGACTGGTTATTTTCTACATTCTGAAGGATTACAAGCATTACGTTTATACTTGTCGCGAGAAGAAAGAACAGCAGCGTATCTCAAAAGCAAGAATGGAAAGGTAGCAAATGCGTGCCTTTGATCCAAATGACAGGAATAAATTTACCAATAGCATGATAATATTAGGCATTTTTAAACTGACCTCTATTACTTGAAATGCAGGTTCAGTATTTTTCAGTTTGATGAGGCCAGGCAATGTAAAGCATAAATGGAATTAAGTTATGTACATAATATCTATAATAGTATTTGCTCCATTAACTCTTGCAGATGCAGGTTATTATTTTATTTGCATACATCCCCAGGTCTGTCCTGTTCTTTGCTTGGATTTATCACAAGGCTGCAGACAGAGCTTGCTGCTAGAAATAGACATGAACAATTAAATTTCTCGTCTGAAATGCAATGAAAGATTCCACTCCAGCTGCATTTGCTAAGCCCTTTGGTAGCTGTACTGATAAGGCAAAAAGAGGTTCAAGATGAGAAATCTAAAGTGGAGATGCAAATCTCATTCTCAGTTGCTACATTGTTATCTCAGAATATGCTGATCTTGACAGGCCTCAAACTAGCTTTACCAGGATAACTAAAAAGAAAAGAGAAAGGGGTTAGGATTCTTCCTTTCTAAATTATACCACCTCCATTTTTTATTTATCTCCTTCATTAGGGTGGGAAGCAATTTAATTAATGCATATTTAAAGCAGTTTTTGTTAAATTGTTAAATGTGTAGACTTTAAAAATGTACTCCATTTATATTTCTAGTTGGTTCTTTTTACACACACACCCAGGCATTTAGAGCTAAATGGTGTCAGATTGTATTTAATCAATCTTGTCAAGTAAATTGGTTGAATAAATGTCAAGCTCTATTGTTAAACAAAGCAGAGATATTTTTAATATTTTTGTGATATTTAAAGCAATTGATTGCTTTAATCTACAAGTTTAAGGATGCTTGCCTCTTAACTACTATTTATCAAAATTTAAAAATATACAAACACGCAAAATAGTGCAGATATTTTTCTGTCAGTTCAATCATCTGCATACCAATAGAATTTTTTTTCAAACTGCATTCCCATAGAAGTTTTTTTCAAATAGCTATGCATAGTTGCTTTAATATGATTAGACAGATTTCTCCTCAGTGAATTTAATCTAGCAATGATTTCACTGGATAAAATGCATGTATTTCTATATGTATTTCTATGACCAAGAAGGATGTGTGGAAAAATTAAAATATGAGGATATTTATTTTTCAAATTCTAACTTTTGGATTTAAAAGACACAGTAAGAAACTTGAATGATTTTATTACTGGATTCATTCTTTCCTTTATTTGCAGTTAGCCCTACTTTTCATCAATAGAATTATGTAGTACAGGTTAGAGAACTAAAGACAAGAATCAAATCCAGTTACTTATCTCTACTGTTTATCACGAAAAACACAGATAATATGTCTTAACTCAAGCCATCTTTGTTGAGTGGAACAAGTAAAGATCTATTGTTTTTATTTATAAACTGACATGAAACAGATTTGCAAAATCAGGGACAAAATATTTCTAAATCAATAGGTGCTTCCTTCATAATTTGAGAATTTTTTAAAAGTTTGTGCTCTGTTTTTTAAACCCAAACTTGAGATTATTCTTTCATAGATCTTTGGCAGTTCTTTTGGAAGGCAGCATTGCAAATGTGAAATGACTAATTAAACAAATGCAAATTAGTTTCATTCTCCACATCATGTAACACCACACGTTACTAGACTAAGATAAAAAACAAAATACTAAATCCACCAACTAAAACATTATCTTATTCTTCATATCTGCTCTCTAAGTTCTGTGTGTGGCATGCCGCTGAGCGGGCTCTGACTCCAACTTAGATTTGTCTGGAGAAGGAATTCTTACAGGCCTATCGGAGGCCACACGGTTTGTATTTTTGCTTATGTTTCCAGAGTTTGCCATCACTTGAAACACTCTTGACTCTGAAAGATGGAAAATAAGTGTTCTTTTTGTGGGAAATCTGCTATTTTAGCATTCTTAACTTCAATTAAATCTGCCTGTTTAGTAGAGAATTACAACTAGTTTCAGCTTTCAAACGGTTCTCAATTATCCAAATACTTGTTATCGTGGGTGACCACAATTTCTACGAACATTTCCAGCCCCTAATCACATCATTCCAAAAGTGGAAAAACAAATACACAAACAAACAGAAAGGCAGGTCTGTTAATATTGAGGAAACATAAAGAAGAGGCAGAAGAACTCAAAAATCAAAAGCTTAAAAAAAATGCATACATTTTACAGAGCACTTACTAAAATATCCTGGTATATTTAAATCTGAAACATAGTACTTATACCCCCCAAATAATGGATCAATATATTATAAAATAATTATCTTTTCTTATTTAATCTTCTCATAATGCATCATTATGGTGGCATATTTTATATAATTTTTCTTATATAATTACTAGAGAGTAAATATATCAATTCAAATACAGTGGCAAGAAATAAATTTTGTGCCTTCAAGGAATCATGCAAAAAAGCTATAGAATCAATATATGATAGTTACACATTGAAAAGAAAACATTTATAATAATATTAATTTTTGAACATGTACTGCTTCATTTGAAAGTACTTCTCTTTTACTACTCAAAATTCACTCTGAAATTTATTTCATAAAGTGTTTGCTCTGAAATGAATTCCAATAATCTCTTTGTTGTTTTCATATAATATTTATTCCTAACACATTCTTTTCAATATAATAATGCATGTCACCCAAGCATTTCTGGGGTATTTGCTCCTTTACTCCACACATTGAGTAACTTGGAAATCCTGGGGCACATGTGGGCAAATATGTGACAAATATTCTTTAACTTAATAAGGCCACTTTCATATAAGATAATATAATTGGCTGGAAGATTATGTCATATTCTACAAATGGGAAGAAAATTAAATGGAGATTATGTTGTGTGGCTTTAATTTTAGAAGAGCCTTAGAAAATGAACACCAAAAAGGTATGGCTATTATAGGCCAAACCAAGAAACAAATCAATAAATAAAATAACAAAAAGCCTTTATTGGGTTCCTATCATATGTCAAGTTCCAGGGATTTTATCATCCTAACACAGGTATGGTAAGTAGTTTTCTGAAACAGGCAAGTGAAGCTCAGGACTTCCAAGTAATTAACCAAATTCTCTACCTGTAAAAAGGCTCATTGAGAATTCCGACCTTGGGCCAGTCCAGCATTGGAGCATGTACCTGCCTTCCTTTACCACCTCTGAGCACATCCCCAAGAAAGTACTTTCTTTAAGATTCAGTAGCCCCCGCAAAGTATTCCTATGGAGTCATCTTCTCCATTGTGCAATGTTCCCCACCATGCAGCGTCAGAAATGCCCGGTGTTCGTGATACGGTGGTACATATTGAATAAATATTTGTTGAAGTCAGTATGTGTTTTGGAGAAACATTTTTAGTTACAATTTGAATATCCGTTATCAGTATGTAATGATGATAGGGTGACTATAATTTGTACCTCTGAAATTGTGTGCATGTATATATACACACTTACGTATTTAACTTATATTTAAACTATGTTTTACTTTATCAGAAAAAATATCAGTAAAATCTACAGAATGCAAAGACCACAGTACCTAGTTCATATAAATCATGACCAAATACTCAAAAAATAAAACAGCTTTGATGTTCAGATAGAAAAAGTTCTAACAAATGTTTCTGAATTTTCAAACATGGTCCCTAAACTCTTAGAATACTAATGCATACCCCAAAAGATCTCTGACTCAAAAATTAACCTATGTTTGGAATAACAGAGTATTCTCAGAGATAGCTTTTAATAACTGCTGCTCAATATGTTGTTGTGTTTTCATTCTACACAGGGGTGTCAAACTCATTTTCAGGGGGGCCACATCAGCTTCGCAATTGCCCTCAAAGGGCCAAATGTAATCCCAACTGCTCAACAGTTAAGGGGTACTTATTTATACAGTCCTAAAATTATTTTGGCCCTTTGAAGGCAACTGTGAGGCCGATGTGGCCCCCCATGAAAGTGAGTTTGACACCCCTGTTCTAACATTTCTGATGATTATTTAACTCTACCTTTTAAGGTTTGAGTTTTGTGGGGAGAAAAAAAAGAACAGTACTTCAGTTTAGTATTGATAGTAACTGGCATGCTATGTGAACAAGGTCTATTATCTACTTGATTTTTAATTACTTTTTCTTAAATATATATGTCCTGGGATTTTACTTTCCTTCATTATACCTGCCAAATGCTGAACTTTTAATTTCAGACTATTAATTACTATCCTATCCCCAGGTCATTTTCCATTCTCTGTTCCTGCAAGATTAATATCATTCTAAACATTTACTTTAGGTCTCCTTTTGTGTGTCCCTAGATGACTAACTTCACTTTACTCACACTGAAATTTGCCACAACAAAATTCAATTTCTCTTCTTAACAATATCCTTCTTAGTGCTAACAATGTTTCCTACTTTAGCACTAAATTTTATTGTCAGAAAGATTCTGCTGTAGAAATTCAATTGTCTGTAAATCTGAGCACCAGTAAAGCTGCTAAAATCATTGTGAGTCTTATTTAACTGTCTGGCACATAAATCAGAGAGATTTTATTCGATTTCAGTGGGGTGGTTTCCTAGACCTCAGCTCTCCAGCACACACTGGCATTAACTAACTGCACACGCAAGTGCATATTATTCCTCCAAAGAGGAATAATTCATCCGATAGGCCCAGCCTATCTTTCTAAATGGCAATCATCAAGTAGCAGATCCCGAGCCATGTCATCCTGGGTCAGGGATGTAAAAGGAGACTGGGAATTTAAAGCTTTTCAGTGTCATTACTTCATGCTGTGACCATGACATGCCCCCTGCATACTAAGCCTTTCAGATTCTCGCTGCATAGCATCCCAGTCTGTCAGTGTTTGAGTGGAGACGGATATTTTATGGTGTTACGACAATTTGTTCCTGTTCACATGTGTTTGTATATCTGTTCATTTCACTGTGTACTTTTTAAATCTACCAGTGACTACGTGTAATAAATATTTTTTACCATCATTTTCATTTTAAGACACTAAATGTTGAAATTTAGTATAACAACTTTTCCATAGTAGAAATGTTAGTTAGTATAGGCCAGAACTGAAATTTTACCATGTACATATCGAGAATGACAGAGTATTCTGTCATCACACATGTGTGTGTGTTCAGATCTTGCTTTTTGCCTGCACGGCTCCAACTTTTCAAAAACGTGTTTTGAGGTAGCTAACGGTGACAGGAACCACAGCCAAAGCCCTTGCCCAGCTATGATGTGGGTGGGGCGACACTCCCAGCCACTCTGCTGAGACACCCAGACCGACTCCTCCACGTTAATTTAAAAACTCCTTCACGTGTCCTGCCTGGCAGGCAGCTGATACTTATGTGGGCCTGCATCTCGTGCCTGACCATGGCTTAATTGCTAGCGTAAGTGAAGTTCAGCTGCTGAATACAAACAAACACAGGCCCATCTTGTTAGTGTAATATTATGGAGAAGAAAGATTAGTTACATGTCCGCAAGCACACAAAAAGCAACCATAGAAAAGCTAGTGAGTTGTATATGCAAGGTTCTATGGGATACCATAATTCAGGAATAAGCTCAGAGAGGTCAAAGACAATTTCCCTGAACAAGCTATATTTAAGTCGATATCTAATGGGTGGCTGGAAGGAAAGATGACCCCAGGCAGAGGTACATGCACAAAGGTTAGAACATGCATGGCAAGGAAGAAGGACTAAGAGGTGAGTGTGCACGAAGTGAAAGAGTGAAGATTGACGAAGTCAACAAAGATCAAATCATAAAGGACTTACAGGTCATACGACTTTGGTCATAGTTCTATTAGCCATGGGAACCTGCTGAGGAGTTTCAGTCTGGGGTGGGACATGATCAGATGCGGAGTTGAAAAAACGGAATCTCTGGAGGCAGAGAAAGAATTAGTGACCACTTGTACACATGGATGGGAGGGTGAAATGTACTATTCTGGGAGTGTAGGTGGAAGATGATGTTTTCTGTGGTTGTTTTGATCAACTTAGGAAAGGAGGAAAAAGGAATAGTTTCAAAAGAAAGAGTTGTGATTAATAAAGCTTAGTGATGGTTTGATTATATGCAGCTGAGGGTGAGGTACAGGACGATCACTTGGTTTTTTGCTTGGTCAGCTGAGGACGGTGTCTCCTAACAAGATGAGCGACATCTAAAACCGCACAGGTGTGTGTGTTGGGGAGGCTGCGGCGTGAGCGGTTCCAGGTGGAGTGCAATCCATGGCCTGGTTTAGACATGCTGAGCCTGAGATGTGTGTGGAGCGGGTGAATGTGTGAGTGTCAAGTCAAAGGAGGGCTCTGGTCTGTGAGCGATTTTTTAAATATTTTTTTTTATCGTTTATGTTATTACAGTTGTCCCCACTGCCTTTCCTCCCTTTGTTCACCTCCACCTAGCTTCACCCTCTGCCTAGACTGTGAGTGATTGGCAAATAATTGAAGAACGTGGTTTGAATGACTTTGTTTTGAGAGCAAGACCAGGGAGAGGACCTCAGCTGGAACCTTAAGGATCTTCCAGAGCATGAAGGCAGGAGACAACAGTGAGCTTGGGACAAACTTGATCTAGTTTTCAGTGTGGCTACATCATGTTTTGTTGTGGTATGTGCTAATATAAAAGGAAATAACTGAAGAAAATACTGATTTTTTTCAAGAGAACATAATCACACATTAATATAGCAATACATTATTACTTTAATTTCACTACCAGAGGTTAAGTCATGCCACTTAGAACACAGAAAGATAACTGAAAATGTTAATAATAACTGTCTTACAACTCAGGACATAATGATCTACCTCAAAAAGTTAGTTGATATTGTTATAAAAATGGCCTGTGGTTTCATTATCTCTGACCTATTCTATGGTTACATTTTAAACCCAGCTTAATATTGTGTGGCATTTCACTGCTGATCTAGACAAGGGTTTTATTTTTGGATGTGCAAAGCATACATTAAATTTAAAGAGAATTTATAAAGGGATCTATTTTTGTTCAAATGATGATGGGAGGGCTATTTTTAATTAAAAGTAAGATGAATTATGTAACAGTTATGTTTCTATTAAATATCGTTCAAGGAATGTGCACTTGTGTGCCTGTGTATAACCTTATTCACACCAAATTGTCAAAGAAATAAACAGAGATACATTTATGTTCATGCGCCATCCTGAGTTGAGAAATAATACACCTGGCTATTGTTAATGGAGAGAAATATCTTAGAAAAACCCAGGCAACATATCCATCTGATCGGATGATCCAGAATTGATTTGACTTACAAAATGCACATGGACAGACACTATATCCAATTTGCTGCCTTCAATAAAAACATTTTCGTTGAAATGTAAAGTAAAAATGATTATCTTTGAAAAACTGACTTTTGAATGCCCATCAACAACATAAAGTTTTCAATGATATTTTTGTAGAAAGGAGAGAAGTCCACATAATACAAATTCTAAGCATTTTTAAATGGGTCTTAAACAGCCAATAATCTTTTAATAATATTAAGTGTGCCACTATACCTTCAAAGTAATGTTTTCAAATAGAAAATAAATAGTAGAAATGGTAATGGAAGTTGGATGTTTAAGGTTATGATTCTATTTAGTTTTTGATATCAAGGTTCAAAAAGTCTATAATTCAACTTCTTATTACTTTATTGTGGATTTTATTGTATTTCAATAGAATTCACTCTTCAAAATTGAGTGCTAAAAAGGCAGCCAGCACAACAAAATCAAAATAGTTGATCAATTTTTATCCCAGTTATCTTTTATACACACTAATTTCTGTGTTAAATCTCCAAAAATGCTATTTTTTCCTTTTCACGAGTGATACAAACTCTGTCATATAGATAAATAAAAACTAACAGCAGGAAAAGGAGAAGCCAAGTGCTACATTTGACTGCAGGTGAATGAGGGGACCACCAACTGTGTAAAATCAATGATGCTCAAATTCAATCTTGTCAAAATATGTCCATGGTATAAAAAAGTATTATATTTCTCTTCTTTTGACAAATGGATCAATGGAATGGTAGAATAGACAGATGCGCAGACTCCCAGTTGGAATGAGATATAAATTCTATGTTTTTTTTTTTCCCGAAGGGTCCTAACAAAACAAACTCTCATACCCTGGACCCCGTTTTTCCCCATGTTTTGTAGTTCTGCGTCCCTGCCTCATTGTATGTTTGCTGTTGCAAAGGTGAGTTTCGGATCTCAACACCATCTGGTTGCAGGACACTGAGAACCTGCCATTTACTCACTGGTTTATGCTGCTGGATGGTGAGGAATGTCATTTAGATACTGTGATGAGAGAGACATAGAACAGTAGCATGTTTCCTAAATTCTCATTCGTTATCAACCAGATAGCACATTCAATGAATACTTTTTTCTGCTTTAATCTTACCAAAACATTCACCCATTTGATATGATTGATATTTCTTGTGTGTTTTTTAAAATATTTTATTTATTCATTTTTAGAGAGAAAGAAGGGAAGGAAGGGAGAACAAGAGGGAGAGAAACATTGATGTGTGGAGATACATTGCTTGGTTGCCTCTCCCACACTCCTAACTGGGGACCTGGCCTGCAACCCTGGCATGTGCCCTGACTGGGAATTGAACCAGTGACCCTTCTGTTCACAGATTGGTGCTCAGTCCACTGAGCCACACCAGCCAGGGCTGATATTTCTTGTGTTTTGATCGATTTAATGCACAAATGGCAAACACAAGGCCTGAGGGCTGGATCCAGCCCTCCACCTTGTTTTATCCGGCCCGGCACCTTATTTCTACCTGGCAGCAATGCTGAGCTCCTTGCCCCTAGTTAAGGAGTAGTTACATTTATACAGTCCTAAAATGGCATTTGGCCTTTTATGGCAACTGTGAGGCTGATGTGGCCCCCAGTGAAAATGAGTTTGACACCCCTGCTGTAATGGATAGGTGAGTCTTATGTAAAGCACAGCAAATTGCCTTCGATTACTTTCTAAGTTTTGCTCTTCCTCCAGATCTACACAAATTCTGAAATTCTCTCCTACACGATCTGGCCTTCTGAACACATTACTGCTTCTGCTTGAGATCCTGCCTTTACCTAGCTGATAGCTTTACTGTCTCCAATTTTTTAAAATAAGATACATTTTGCCCGTCCTGTTTACTCCTCTCCATTCAACCAATGTTTAAACTGGGAACTGAATCTTGGTTACGTTCAACAGGTGCAGTACAAGTAGCACAAACGTGGCATGAACCCTCATGCCTCTTAATCTGAGTTTTGGTTGTAATTACACTTTGCAGTCAACGGTCCCATTGGCTTTGCTGGCCACCCTATAATTCTGATGCTTTTTCTAAGCTAACAGTCAATTAGAACACTTGAATCTTCTACATAGGAATTTATATTAGAGCTTTTCCACGTGGAGATGTTTTTTAGACATGAGATCAGTGGTTACTTTCATTTATACTAAACTCCATATGTTTGTTAGTTTCAGCCCACATGTTAGCTTTCCCTCCTTTCCTTCCCTAAATAGCTGACAAATATTCTCAAGTCTTTATCTTTGTTTGATAACAAGGTTTCCAGAGCCTAGAACCTAGTCTGTCATCTACAATATTGCTTCTTAGCCTAAGAAGAAACAATAGATCCTGGGCCTGGCACAGAAAGTTACAAGCTGAAAACACCTTGTCGTATAAGAAACATGGAAATTATCCACAGCTAACACTCATAGCTGGTAAAAATAATTTAAGCACAACTAAGAATAATTAAAGTTGAAAAAATAATAAAGTTAAGATTTATAAATCCATAATAATACCTTATTGGTCACATTTGGAAAATGCTTGCAGACAAAATCTTCATTCTAAAGTTAAAAATGAAGGGGAAAATGTGGCTCCACCTCTGAATTAATTTTCATTTACTTGCTTCAGGAAATAAAAATGCTTGTGAAGGTAAGTCTCTTCATGGAATTATTGTAGTGGACAAGTGGTGAGACAATGACGGAACTGGAACGTCGTAATGATACACCTTCACGGTTTGGGATTCTCCGTCATGAGCACAGGGGAAACTGCCACTCTCTAAAGAGAGACCAGACGTTTTCTGTTAGCACATAAGGGTACAGATATCACCAATAAAGTAGTTTTTAAAAAGACCAAAACCAAATCTGACATAGCACCCAGACCTACCTACCGTTCTATTAGAAATCATAGATGTGGAACAAGATCAGGAGCAGCTATACTGCAGAGAATTCTAGAAAACAACCAAAGTAATTTCCTCCACAATATAGAGAGGGAGAGGCTGACTGAGAGGAGCCTCTCGATTAAATGAGCTTAAGAAACATCCCAGCCAATCACTCACGAAAGAGAGCACTCACTCAGATCTTGACTCATGCAAAAAGACATCACTAACGTTTGAAAACTAAGAGTTTTTCAGACAAATGAAGACTGACTTGGTTTTTATGGTATTAAAATACCATCGTTAAAATTTAAGGGTACAATTGCAATACTGTGGTTATTTTTTGTAGAGTTCTTTATTTTTTAAAGCTATGTATTGAAATGAGTACAATAGATAATGTCAAGGATTTACTTCAAAGCAGGATATATCTTGAAATGGTAATTATATAAACTGGGTGATGAGTACATAATAGTTCATTATACTATTCTCTCAATTTTTGTATGTGCCTGAGTTTTTTGTAATAAAATACTAATAAATATTTTAAAATATACTATTTTCATTACGTCTTGGGACTACGAAGGGTCAAAGTGGCAGACTTTCACAGGAACAGACTTAAGGCACAGAGTGATTATTTATAAAAGGTATGAAAATCACCGGAAAACATTTAGTCTCCTATGTATGTAGTGAGTTATCATGTAAACACATTTTACCTACCCATTTAGCCAGGGTCGGGGTAGCAGAAAACTTTCCTCTCCGTGAACTGGTCAAAGCTCATTTTGCAGACAAGGGAGTATAATTGCTGTACTATTTTAGTGTTTAATTGGAGAGATACTGGCAAACATGATGAAAGGTACAATTCAGCTGGAAAGAATAGAATTAGGAGCAAAAAAAGCAAATTGGTGACATTGTACGGCTGAGCCCTTCTTGGGTTTTAGGTTTTGTCTTCACTGTCAACTTGCCAGCACGGTCTTCCTTACAGCCAGCCCCTCCGTAACTCCAAGGCCATTGTTCCCTGGCGTGCTGCATGTGTGGGCACCCGGTGGTCCCGCAGCAAACTCACAGGGCCACTGCTGGAGACTTTAATTTCTTGAGTTTAAATCAAAGCAACACTTGCCAGACTCCACACAGATTAATAATATTAATTTTTGATCTAGGTAATTAATAAACAAAGTTTATTACTCATGCCTTTTGGTCTAGGAGCGCTGTGAACCAATAATGTTTAGAAATGTCTGTCTCCATCTCAATTAAGGGTCCTCTGCTCCAAGCCCCAAAATATTTCAATATTTATATAATTTCAGCTTGTTTTTCTCTCCCGTGACTGCTTCAATGCCCACTATACACCTAGTAGCTAACAGAGCAATGTGCAAAATAGGCCTGACATGCTTAGTTATTTACTTCTTTCATCTATTGAATGAATTAATGAATTAGTTAAATAAACACCTGACTACTTAGTGAAGAAATCTAAAGCAATAAAGGACAATTTTTAAAAATCACAGTGAGTCTCTTGCTCTGGAAAGAGACAGGTAAAAACCTAAAGAAAAATTTTTGATCACTTACACTACAGGCCAAGAAAGAGGTATAGGTAGATACATTGTGCCTCCTTGCACAACCAAAAGGACAACAAATGGAAAAACAAAAAACGACCAGAACTGCCAGAAAAATCAAACTGTATGGAAATCTGACAACCAAAGAGTTAAAGAAGAAACGTTCATCCAGACCATTAGGAGGCAGGGAAATGAGCATCCTGGCAGAGAGGAATGACTGCAAGGTGGTGGCTGGAGGACCAGGTGGTCCCACATTCACATGCATATAAATTGAGAGGAACAACTGGGGAGCGAGACAGACTGTGCAACCCAGGATTCCAGCACGGGGAAATAAAGCCTCGAAACCTCTGACTGAAAACACCTGTAGGGGTTGAGGCAGCGGGAGGAACGCCCAGCCCCACAGGTGAGTTCACTGGAGAGACCCACAGGGTCCTAAAACATACACAAACCCAACACCAGGGAATCAGCACCGAAGGGCTGGATTTGACTGTGAGTAGTGGGGGAAGTGACTGAAAGACAGCAGAGAGCGGAGCAAGTGGCACTGTTTCCTCAGACCCCTCCCCCACATACAGTAGCACAAGGCAGTGACCTGTTGCCCCACCCTGATGAACACCTAAGGCTTCACCCCTTATTACCTAACAGGCTCACTGAAAAACAAACAAACAAAAATGGCCCAAATAAAAGAACAGATCAAAGCTCCAGAAAAAAATACTACTAAGCTCTGAAGATATAACAAACCTATCAGATACACAGTTCAAAACACTGGTAATCAGGATGCTCACAGAACTGGTTGAATTTGGTCACAAATTAGATGAAAAATGAAGGTTATGAAAAATGAAATAAAGGAAAATGCACAGGGAGCCAACCATGATGGGAAGGTAACTGGGACTCAAATCAACAGTTTGGACCAGGAGGCAGAAATAAACATTCAAACAGAACCGAGTGACAAAGAATTCAAAAAATGAGGAGAGGTTTAGGAAACTCCAGGACAACTTTAAATATTCCAACATCTAAATCATAGGGGTGCCAGAAGGACAAAAGGAAGAGCAAGAAATTGAAAACTTATTTGAAAAAATAATGAAGGAGAACTCCTCTAATCTGGCAAAAGAAATAGACTTTCAAGAAGTCCAGGAAACTCGGAGAGTCCCAAAGAAGTTGGGCCCAAGGAAGCAGGCACCAAGGCACATCATAATTACATTGCCCAAGATTAAAGATAAGGAGAGAATCTTAAAAGCAGCAAGAGAAAAGGACACAGTTACCTACAAAATAGTTCCCATCAGACTGTCAGCTGATTTCTCAAAAGAAATCTTGCAGGCAAGAAGGGGCTGGAAAGAAGTATTCAAAGTCATGTAAGGCAAGGACCTACATCTAAGATTACTGTATCCAGCAAAGCTATCATTCAGAACAGAAGGGCAGATAAAACGCTTCCCAGATAAGGTCAAGTTAAAGGAATTGGTCATCACCAAGCCCTTATTATATGAAATGTTAAAGGGACTTATCTAAGAAAAAGAAGATAAAAACATGAAGAGTAAAATGACAACAAACTCACATCTATCAACAACCAAACATAAAAACAAAACAAAACAAAACACTAAGCAAACAACCACAACAGGAATGGAATCACAGAAATGGAGATAACACGGATGGTTATCAGTGGAGAAGGGGAGGGGAGGAATGGGGGGAAAGGTACAGGGAATAAGAAGCATAAATGGTAGGTATAAAATAGACAGGGGAAGGTTAAGAATAGTGTAGGAAATGTAGAGGCCAAAGAACTTACATTTACAACCCATGAACATGAACTAAGGTGGGGGAATGTGGGTGGGAGCAGGGGGTGTGCAGGGCAGAGGGGGATAAAGGAGAGGATATGGGACAACTGTAGTAGCATAATCAATAAAATATATTATAAAAAGAAAAAAGTTGACAAAATAGTTCATAGTAAAACCCAAGTGATACGTACGTGGACTAGAGAGGGAAGCATTCATAGTTAAGAAAGAAAGTAAGAGACAGTGGGCCAAACATATTTTTAAAAAAGCATAATAAATATAAGATAAACAACTAAAGCAGAAATGGATAGGAGTGCAAAATTAGAGAAAATAGAAACATTTTCAAACACTTGTAATTTGTCATGCAAGTGACAGTTTGCTTTGTTCTACTTTAGTCAATCTTCCCAAAAGTTCTATAAGGTATTGTCATCCTCATCTGCAAATGAATGAAATAAGCTCCCAAGAGTTCATTAAAGTATGTGTTCGCTTAGTTCTAAGCGATAGGGTGAGGACTGGAGCGGAAACCTCTTTCCTATTTTTTTCCTGTCCGCCAGTATCAGGACATACTTGGGGAAGAGTCCACATAGGAAGTGGTAAGGGCACGGATGAAGAGGTTTTGCTGAGCTGATTGACCAGTGAATACTAATTCAGCTCTTTTTTTTTTTTTTCACCCAGTTTGGTGATTAGTGTCCTGTTTTTTCTTCCTGCCCCAGGGGAATCAGGACTAAGAAGGAATGGGTAGAGAAAATGAATGGTTCTCAGTTTATCACAGGAATCAGGTCAAAACACTGAACTGAATGTTAAGTGAAGAAAAATGGCCAAACATGACTGGTCGGAGAAGATATGCAGGTGGGGCACCTTTAACGTCTCTAAACTCAGAAGGCACAGTGACATTTTCAAGAAAATTTTGAAACTAAAAGGGAAAATTTTTTTCTATTTTTAAATTACTTTATCTCTTTAAGTATTACATCAAATTTAAGGAGACTATCACCACTTCCAGTCAATGCATTCTCAAAGCTCAAATTATAGTCATTTTATTGGTAATTATAATGAGATGCATCATGGATCCATTAGTTATAAACAATGCATCTGCCCACCTAATACTCTAGTTTGAAAGACTTTTATGCTTATTTATTTCTAAAGTGGTAGAAAGAATATGAAATGCTCTTTGTCTTTCCTTCTTAGATTGAATAACTAAGATGTCTAGGTAGCTAGTGGCAGGGGTGGAAAAAGTATGATGGTATTTTATATTTGTTCAGTGTTCTTCATCTTTGAGTTCCAGAGTGTTTTACAATATTAATTAAATCACTGAGAAAAAAACAATTTCTCCACCGTAAGAAGGGGAAATAAAAATATACAGTCTTGCTTAAGGACACAGTACAGCACAGCTTTTATGTTTTGTCAGTTTTTACAACTTTCAGTCATTATATGTTTGTTTTAATGTAACATAGCACATTTTTAAAACAGAGATTGATCAAAAGCAGTAAGTCATCATTTTAGGGATAAAAATATTAATTGATTGCTCTTACCCGAAAATTGGGAATCAGCAAAAACATTGCCCTTCTCACCAGTAAGACTGAAGTCACTTCACTAAAACAATAAATTCACCCAAAACAAGTTTGCCTAAAATGCAATCCTGTTTAAATTTTTTTATTAGAAACAATTATATAGTATACACTTAATTGAGAAATATTTTGCGTGTTTTCAAAAAAAATGGAGTATTTTTTAAATCTTTTGTCTAAAGAGGAAGTTAAAAAATTGAGGTTCTGATCACAGTTTTATTTATTTCTCTTCATAACGATGACCATACATTTCACTTTCTGGCACTGAGAATTCATTTCTCCAAAGCAGTGATTACAGACGCTGCGATTCGGTGACGTGCTGCCCAGATTACCAGTCAGAAGCGGAAGGTTTGCAAGCTCATCAGAGTGCTGCCGTCAGACCGTTGGGACACTCCAGTCCTACTCAGCTGACAGCTGCCTCACACAAACCGATGTCATCTCCTTGCCTGCCCACATCCCCGAACTGGCAATGCCCACGTAACACACCCCTGCCTGACTCGCCTCCACTGCAGACCTCTCCGAAGCTCCATCTCAACGTGAACTCTCGGGTTGGCTCAACTGAGGTTAAAATTGGAGATGCTTCGCGGATCAGCTTCTCCCTCTGACCGATCCTGTTTCTTTCCCCTCCTCCCTCATGCGGTGACCCAAAGAGCACCCCCAACCAGCCTTCTCCACAACCACAATGTCTGTTTCTGGGGGAACATGACCGCTGCCAATAAAGAAACATCTCCTCCAATTTTATGTTTCTGTACAAAAATGAAGAATCAATTTCAGGGAAAAAAATGAGAAAACTTTGAAAAAAAGAAAACTACAAAATGCACTTCAATTCTAGTACAAAGTCCATTTCAATAATAAAGCCGTTTGACAGCATTTCAATTAAAAATGAAAGTGTGAGTAAGTTATCATGACAACTGCTGTGTTACATTTGGCATCTGTTCAGTTTTTACCACTCACTTTGGTCACAGATGTGACGAAACTGATATACAAGCCAAGTTTTATCAAATGGAACCAACTTTGCCATGGCTACAAATACTAACCTGTTTAGTGTTAGCTACAGGGACCTAAAACAAATGAATGAGTTTTCAACAAAATGGAGGCTTATTTTTCCTCATTTATATGGCCAACAGGACATGCTGCTTCTGTTTCTATTCCTTTACGGTCTTTAACATTACACTCATGGCTATACTGTGACTGCAAGAGTACCAGCCATCACATACATGCTTCTGATAGGAATTAAAATGAAGAGGAAAGAGCAAGAGAATAATAACTGCTTATATCTCTTTTCCTACCTCTTATCTGAGATGGAGACTGGTAAAGGGAGTCTTTTTGTTGGACCTGTGTATGCTTCTGCCTCCAATATTACAGTCAATCTAAGAAATGTGAACTGGTATTGAATAGAAGATTAGTAATCTCTGCTACAGAAGAAAATCTTGAATCACGAGGCACAGAATTATCCCAAACTCTCTGCACTTGAGTCATATTCTACAATTGTTTTACACAAATGAATAAAGTAAATTCTGGTAATTTCTGCAAGTACTCCCTTTTCAGTAAGAGAACTACAATAAATCAAAATTCTATTTTAAGTGTCATTAACAAACATCCTTGTCAAAACTTATTAACAAGTGATTCTAGACATCTATAGATATCCACCTGCAATAAAATTGACAAGTCTTCAGAAGCATATTTTTCTTTGTCTTTCACTCAGCCTTTCTACATGGATATGTTGACAAATTACATGCTTAGCAGCCTATGATTTGTAATCACATAATTTTAAATATATATTTTTAAAACCTATTCTCATTTGCATGCCTTCAAACATTTACCCAAAGAAGCAAAGCTGTAGATAAACTCAATTGTGTGAAGTTGGTCTTTGAGTATTTCATTTTGAAGGGGGGAAAGTGATATTTCCGAATAAAAATGCTTCAAGACTATTTCTGTGCAAATCCAGCAAATGTTCTGAGTGCTGGAGCAGAACCTTGTTTTATTCCTGTCATATTAATTTAAAAAAAAAAAAACTTTTCAAAAGAGGATGAGTCAATGCTGTAGCTCTGATAATGACAAAGATTTTTATCATCTTAGAATTTCTGGAATCTCTCTCTCTCTCTCTCTCTCACACACACACACACACACACACACACACAACCAAAAAAAAACAAAAAAACAAACAAAAAAAAAACAGCAGCTCTTGCCAATATAGAAATTAGAGTCACCAAGTTGTACGTACGTAGCTTCTTGACGGAAAGAGCAGACCTGGTCATCTTGCCAGGGATTGTGTGTGTTTACTCACATTGTAGCTCTAACATTTCTTTTTTTAGACAGAGCTATGGAGCTATGATTGGAAAAGGGACTTTGTAAACTTTCAAAGGCACTTAATGTATTTTCAAGCTTCAGCAATCTACTCACAAATTAGCAATTCTCTTCTTTAATGGAATTAGTATGCATATCACAGAAGAGCAGGATCTTACTGCCTGCTTTGAGGCTTTTAGGAGAAAAGGCAGTGTTTTCTTTCTCTAAAAAATTATTCAGCTTTATTAATGAAAATAAGTTCACACCTAATCTAAATAAAGCATGACAAACCCACTGTGTGACCATTTGTCAAAATAAACATTATAAACATTTAAAAGGGTTGCTGTCTTCGGATATGAAGACCTGATACCTATGCTTACTTTGGTTTTTAGAATGGAGACTAAGTATTTAGTAAACATGGATGTACAATAATTTTATCCACTTAGGGATGAGTTATAAAGGGAAGGCAGTATTTTCAAGCCAATTGTGTACTGCCGGGAAATAGCATCATTGCATTTTCTTCAAAATAACTCATTTTAAAATATTAAAAGACATTTCAGTATTTCTAGACCAGATAATGTAATTTAGTAACAGGAATGGCTTCGATTTTCTTTCCTTGCTTAAGACTTAAATCAACTCTACCATTTTCAAGGCACATGTTCAATTTAGTTATCTGTTTCCTGAACAGATGCTTATGTGGTTTTATCTACTGCAAGTTATTGATAAACTATTTATCAAAATCCTGTCATCAAATTTTCAAATACCTTTCTGGTTGTTTTAATTCAATGAAATGCTAAAGGTTTAAGGGGAAAACATTTGAGACTGCACCGACATTGTGTTCTTCCCTGTTCGCATTTTCTCAGATCTCTGTGACAACTGGTTCCCTAAAACTAATCACAGGGTTCCAGTCAGAAGGATTGTTAAAAATACTCTTCAAAAGCTGATTTATTAATTTGAGGTATGATTAAATTTAAGTTACTTTGAAGATGGTCGTTTTGTTTTCCAGTACCTGTGCATTGTCATATTGCTTCAAATTAAAGACAGAATTATCATCAGATTATCTTATTTTGGCTTATTTTTGTCAAATATTGATGATGTTCATTTGTATAGGGAGGTCATATAAAGATTACAATAAATATAACAGTTTATATACAGATATATTTACATGTAAACATAAAGACAATATGAGTTCTAATTTTAATTTTAAAATAGACTTTATTTCAAATTTGTGGCCCAACTTGTAGCAACTTATAACGATACCGCCATCCCTCGGCTGCCTGCCACAGTGAAAGCTGAACCCGTGAGACAGGTGTTGGTGAGAAGGGAACAGGTTTATTTGGATGCTGGCCACCTGAGAAGATGGGGGGACTTGCATCCCAAAATCTAACTCATCATCTCGGTGTAGGCTGAGGTTTTTTATAAGGAGGGCAAAGGAAAGCAGAGCAAAGAGACACAGGGGATGGCAGTGTCTTTGCTGGTCTCAAGGTAGATTTTCTTCTCAGGGTCCTTGAGTTGGCCCTCTGTTAATTCCTGGGCCTTGGGGCCTTAAGGGCAGATTGCTCCTCAGATTCACACAGGAACCGAACCTGCTGACTCTGATAAAGTATGCTGAAACCCTTTTAACATGCAAGCTCCAGTTTTGAGAGAAAAATTGGATTAGAGTAATAAACTGCATTTAATATATACTAAGATTAATATGGGTGCTTTATATAAGTGTCGCATACTCCTTCCCTGTTACAATGCTGATAGTATGCCAGTAACCAGCCAAATAAGAATTTGCAGTCGCGTTACTATAAACGAGCAATTGGCTTTGCAGCTGGTGCGCTGCGAGACTTTTTAGAACCTGCTCTGCCTGACCACGTACGTGGTCAGGGGGCACTGACCTCGTTTCCTTTAAATTGTCTACTAAAAAAACGGCAACAGCCAACACAGAAATAGCTGCCTGGTGTGAGTGGATCAAAATTACACTTACTTTTTTGTCAAATCAGCAAAAAATATAGTTCTTGGTGTGCTGCAGAACTTTAGCACTTTGTTTATCTATGCCACCTAATGAAAAACATTGAAAATTGCTGGGATAAATACAAGGAATGTTGACTTATTTTAGATAGTAATTAATATCCTCAACTAAATCCTCATTATTGAGAAATGATAATTATTAACACATATATTAAACATATTGCTTCTATTCATAATAATTAATTATTAATAACAAATGGTTTTATCAACATACGCAATTTGATATAAAATGAAAACTTTCTTTTCAGCAAAGAGATAATAATTATTCATACTTAAGATAGGAATCAGTAGTATTCAACTCTTCTCATCACAGACATACACCAGTAGTATATTTCAATTCGTCTAAAAGTTCAAAAACTTTTAGATGAATCTCCTTGGAAAATAACTGAAAATAAACCGTATTAGTGGCAGTGTAAACTGGTATGTTTTGAAAAGTAATATGTCAGTCCATGATGAGAACCTTAAAAATAATTACATTTGGATCACATGATTCTAACATATATTCTCAAGAGATAACAGTTTACAGAGTGAAGATAAGAAGGAGAAGACGGTGACCTAACATATTCAACGGAATTCTTCCACTATTATTAAAAACAGAGTTCACCGCAGCGGTATGGAGTCTTGGTTTGTGTTCCCAGGAGAGCAAGCACTAACCCGCCGCAGCTAGTTGACTTGGAAAGCAATCCTAAGAAACAAGAAAGAAGGAATTGAAAGAGCAAGACCAGGAAAGAGAAAACACCAGTGATGCAGGGGCTGCTGGCCTGGGTATTGCTTTGAGAGACTGGCTTTAGGTCTTGCTGCGATCCACCTGAAAAATCATGACAAATCAGCGTCATTCCTGCCCCTACAAAAGAAGTAAGTTTGGCACATTTGTACACTAACCTCTGAACCCCAAGAGATGAAGTTTTTGCTTGGTATTTTAATCCCTCCCACTTCTGGGTTGCCCCAGCTTTCTACAGCTTTGGGGAGAAGAGGTGGAACATTTCAGATCAGTGTCAGAGCCTCGGAGTCCATGCTGCTGGATTAACAGGGACGCTGCACTCTGGCAGCAGCTGAAATTAGTAATGGATGAAGAACTGTGGACCTGGGCAATATGCATAGCTATCACCTGATCACTTGTTACATTCACAACAGCTCATATCCACCTTAAGTAAACTCAGTATGGTGCCTTGTTACAGTCTGAAAAGACTTAAGACAAAGGAATAGAGAAACATGCTATGATGCCCAAAGCACGTAACTGGTCTTGAGACCGTAATTGATGGTCTTGTCAGCTTCCTCCACCACTGGTACTCTGTTTGCATCAGCCTCAGGCATTTTTCAACTTCCCTAGGTTGCAGATTTCAATCCCCGAAGGAATTAAGCCCTTAGTTCTTTGTCCAGGCTCCATCTATGGTGGCTGAAATTGTCATTCCAATGTTTTCACTAGACATGGAAGCAACAAGAGACACCCCAGTGAATTCCTCAGTGACATACTCACATGTGCCTGCTAGCTACACACGATATTCAAGATAGATTATCCTCTCCAGTACATAAATTGTCTTTTCCTGCTAAGTACCATAAAACAACACCATACATCATCAATGTTTTGATTTACAAGCACGATCTTGAAGCACAGCACTCCAACTCCTTAGGGTATTATTCCAAACTGGCACTTTAGCTAAACGTCCAATGGTCACTGCCTGAGGTGACATATGTAGGGTTTCATTGCTGTAAGCTGCTAAGATCATGAAGTGGTGAATGTTTTTTATCAGTCTGTCTTGTTGTGATGTTACACCACTTCACATGAGAACGTTTCGCAGTATACTTCTGCTTCTCCCCTCCCAGAATTCACACTCCTCTTGTCACGCTGTATGCAATAATTACAGGTGTAATCGACCCCACACTCCTTGTTATATGGCACACAATGCAATATACAGATGATGACTTGTACACTGGAAAGCTATGAAATCTTATTAACTAATGTCACCCTCATACATTTAATTTTTAAACACTGTAAATTTGTATTTATAAAGATATGAGATTTAAAAACATTTACCCATTTAGTTACCTTTTCTAGTGCTCCTTTTATACTCCCAGATATCAATCTGGTTTTATTGTTTTCTGCCTGAAGGATTTCCCTTAATATTTTTTACAATGTGGGTCTGCTAGTGATGATTACTTTTAGTTCTTGTATGTGTGAGCGTCTCTATTCCTCTTTGTTTTATCAAAGATTTTTCACTGGGTATAGAATAAAAGTTTGACAACTTTTTTTCCCTTCAGTGCTTTAAATATGTGTCATTGTCATCTTGTTACACTATTTTCAATGAGACATCTGCTTTCATCCGTATCTTTGTTCTGTTCTATATAATGTGTTTTTTTTCTTTGGCTGCTTTGAACATTTTCTTTTTGTCAGTGGTTTTAATCAATTTGGTTATAATGTGATGGCATATTTTTCCTTATGTTTCTTGTGCTTGAAGTTTGTTCAGCCTCATGGATCTATTGTTTCATGATTTTTATCAAATTGGAAAGATTTTAGACTTTATTTCTGCAAACACTTTTTGCTGTCTCCTCCAGCTCCCACCACTCCCCTCCTTCAGGGAGCCCAAGAGATGGATGCAGTTGTATTCTCATGCCAACAGTGAGCTTTGAACTATACGTCTCCCACTACATGCAAAAATTAACTCAAAATGCATCATAGAATTAAATGTAAAGTTAAACTATACAATTTCCAGTGAAAAATAGGAGAGAATACTTAAAACATTGTTAGCAAAGTATTTAGATAGAACTGCAACATCTCAATTCTTAAAATAATTTTGTAAACTAGACTTTATCAAATTTCAAAATTTCAGTTTTCAAATGACACTATCAAAAACAATGAGTGGCTTTCCACAGAACAGGAGAAAATCTTTGCAAATCATGTTGTACTTGCAAAGCGGTTGTATTTGGAAAAATGTAAGGAAACTCTCAAAATTCAGTATATGGAAACAACTCAATGAAAGACAAGCATTTGAACAGAAAAGAAGACATATAGATAACAAATAAACATATTAAAAATGTTGAACATCACTAGTCCTTAGGAAAATGTAAATTAAATTTACAATGAGATACTATTACACACCTATTAGATGAATAAAATTAAAAACAATAGCAAACACAATTCTTGGACTATATCAAATGTTGGTGAGAATATGGAGTCACTAGAAGTTTCATATCTTGCTGGTTTAAATATAAAATGGCACAACCACTTTGGAAAATGGTTTAACAGTTCCTTAAAATATTAAACACATCTATATCATATGCTGCACTCATTTCATTCCTAGGTATTTATTTACCCAGAATAAAAAAAATCCATAAAAAGCTTGTACATGAATTTTTATAGCAGCTATATATGTAGTAACCCCAACTGGAAGCACAAATTTCTCTCAACAGGAGAATGGATAAACAAGTCATGCTACAGTCATACAATAGAAGGTAACTCAGCAAAAAAGTTCATGAACTATGGACAAATGCAACAACATGGATAAAATCAAATAATTATACTGCATTTGAAAACTCGGACAACAAGGTGCATACTCTATTATTTCACTTATTTAAAACCTCAAAGCAAGATGAATCTATAATGAGAGAAGGCACACACGGACAGTGGCAGGGGGAGGGGGATAAGGAGAGATGCCAGAGGGAGAGCATTTGGAAGAGATCCGGGGACTTTGAGGGGTGTGGGGGGGAGGATAAGTTTATTCGATTGATTGTGGTAATTGATTCAAGAATGTGTCCATCTTCAAATTTATCATATTATAAACTTTAAGCATTCTGTGTATTGTATATCAATTAGGCTTTAATTAAAGTCAATTTAAAAATATATAGAATGTTGCAAGTTATTTGCAAAGTGAAAATAGACATATTGAAAAAAATTCTAGGTCATTTTTATTTATTTATTTTAAAGATTGTATTTATTTATTTTTAGAGATAGGAGAAGAGAAGAAGAAAGGGAGAGACTCATCATGTGAGAGAGCTAAATGATTGTTACCCAACTGGGGACCTGGCCTACAACCCAGGCATGTGCCCTACAACCCAGGCATGTGCCTTGACTGGGAATTGAACTGGCGACCTTTCCGTTTTCAGGCTGGCACTCAAGCCACTGAGCCACAACACCCAGGGCTCTAGGTCATTTTTAAAATTCAAATTTGTATATTATGGGTCCCTTGAAAAATCTATACAATTATCTATTTTATTGAACTATTTTCAAATAGAAATTCTTTGAAGTCAGGAAGGAAGTTACATATTCTACTTAAGGAAACAATTCATTGTAGTTGTTTCTCTTGTTGCCTTCATTGCTGATTATATGATGGGCCCGAAACCAGAATGCATAGACTTGCTGATTTTTCTAACATCACATTTTCATTTCAGGGACCTCAAGAGATGACCCCCAACTTCTGCTCTTCCTATTGTCCCAACACTATGTGTTTCTCCTTAAGTTTGGCCTCTGCCTTGTAACTATCCTTTATACCTGTTCTGAATTTATACCTAGTTTGTTCTCTTAAGGGAACTGAAATATGAAACTTTATCCTTAAACATTACAGGTACTTACCAGTAGTGCTTAAAGTATGGTAAATATTATAAAAATATTTGCTGATAGGCTGATTCAATATATATAGATATATATATTTAGATATTTAGATATATCTCCTACTCTATGTATCATTTTATCAAGCAAACTAAATATTGGGTCATTCAATTATTGAACAACTGTTCTTGGAGTTTCTGCTGTAAGCTAGATCATGCAGTACTCTATAGAGACGCAAAGATAAATTGAACAAATATCCTGGTCTTTTGGGGTTACTCGTTCAATGTCCTATGACAGTTTTCAACATAACTTGACAATATATATTTTTAAAAATAGTATAATTTTGCTGTACACATTATTATGTTTTACTGAGCAGGTGGTTATCCATTATGTATAATCTCATAAGTATCACTAGAAGTCACATTCTGTTGAGGCAAAGAAAGTTTTTTGTACAATTAATGACTTCTGTGAGTAGGACTAATGGAAGATAACAATTAGTTTCCCAGACATAGAATATTTCAAAGCTTGCTGTGTAACAGAAGAAATATGCTTCCTGAAAAAAAAAATAAAGACAAATAACAGAACCCAAATAAGGGCATCATTATTTTAACATGCTAACTCATTTATTTCGATATACGACATTAGAAGCATTAATTTCAAACCACTTCTATGCCTACGTCCAAGCAAACTTTCTGGACAAAATCTCCATAATTGCCTACGCCACATTCTCAGGAGAATTTATTTCGCTCTAGCTCTGGCTCTAATTACAGCAAAACAGAAGCAAAAAAATGGTTTGCAATGGCTCAGAAATGTCTGGCCTAGTTACCTGGGAGGCACCCAAGGTTTGCCTACCAACAGGAGGTTTTTGACAGCTTCTCAATTGCCTGAAGCAGCCTCCGTGGTGGCTTTCACTCTATTATAACCCTAAAGGACTGCAATTGTTGTTCCAGTAAAGTTAAGGGAGACAACTTTGCAGTATTTTTTTTCTAATGGGAATTATTTACCATATATATGATCTGCTACTTGTAAAATAGGAGTCATATATTAAATAAACATATACATATACAGTGTTTCATCAGTAGAAATCATATGAATAACTGTATTATCATTCTATGCATCAAACTATCACCTGTAGCCAATGCTGGTAAGTTGTAAGTGTGATTTAATATTTTATCATTGATTATAAGCTTGCACTGCCCTCTGTGTCTTGTATACCTAAAACAAGACAAAGCAAGATCTGAAACTATTATTAGGTTTCTCTAGCATGTAGCCAATATGTTCTCATGAAAAGTGACTTAGAAACAGACTGATGACAAAGTTCTCAGATACATTTTATATATATATATTCAATAGCATTTTGTGCGATAACAAAAATTTTCTGTATCTACTTGGTCCAATATGGTAGCTACTTGCCTCATATAATTGCTTGAAAAGTAGCTGGAATTACCAAAGATATTAATTTTTATTTAATTTTATTTACATTTAAGTTTAAATAGTCATATGTAGCTAGTAGCTACCTAAGAAATTCTAAGGCAATGGACTACAGTATTTTTTAGATATATTTAAAATAATGCAAATTATGTGACATGGGGTATAAATACTGGGAATGTTATAAATACTGAAAATATTTATAAATATTTGGAACTTAAAACAAAGCTGTTAAACTACTATTTAGAAGTTCTCCAATACTAAATATTGAGATTTGAAATCAACTATAACACATTTAAAGAACAACGAAAGGATCTTTTATCATCACACATTTTTAACTGTCTTTTTTTCTCCATGAACTTCATATTTTGTTACTGGACACTCACAAAATGTTAAATACTAATAAATTATGTTTTATACTTCAGCATTTCTACCACATTCAAACATATTCAGCTGTTAAAAATGTAAACAAATTAAAAATATTTATTTTCTTGTGTCCTGAAATGTTTGTTTGTCTTTGAACCTTTTTTGTTTGATTCACTCATTCACTTATTAGTAGGACATAATTGATTAAAAACACATTCTAATAGTTATTAAACAGATAGAGTAAATTTTATTAAAATGAAACTCCATGGATGTTATTATTTATTATTAGATTCAGAAAGTGCTAATAGTGGTTCAATTGCTATTTCTTCTATAAGCACCTTGGAACTGTCTTTTATAATAAATAGTATATAACATAATTTTTGCTAAGAAAGTATTATTCAAATATTTTCTCTATGGGTTATGTGTCAATATTGATGTAGTGAATGGTAGTTAAATCATCATTATAATCATAATAATGATACTAATGACAGTAATAATACCATCACTGAAAGATTTAGTATTTCTTTTTGCTCTTTTCAAGGTAAATTGATGAAAATCACCTGAGATTCAAAAATTACTGACTTCTGGAAAGACACACTACACTGAGATTTATTAAACACTTATAATTTTGCTTTTCACTTTTATATAGAGTTGTCTTCTATTATAATTTTATCTTTTATTTAGAGATATCATGTCTCTATAAAATTTAATTTTTATATATAGACATCATGTACTCTGGAAGCGACTGCAAATGCTTTCAGATTCTCAATTTCAGAATGCATTACTCCATAAGATATTGTTGATAAATTCAGATCCAAACTTTCGACAACTTTTTAATAAGTCCTTCCCCTTTCAAAAAAAAAAAAGAAAGAAAGAAGGTAATTTATAGATTCATTTATGGTGATGTTATATACAAAGCAAAGGTAATATTTGATAGATTACATTGAATAATTGCTATAAGTAGCCATAAAATTAAGGTCATCCAGAAATTTAAAGTTGTACACATTCGCCCTCAGTTTTCTGACAGAGCTCTGCAATGGATTACATCGCCCTTGAATTCATTCACACAGGAGGCGGAAATGCATTTGTGTTCAATTATGGGCCATTATTTTGTGACAGTCTTTTATTCTGGTGATGAGATAAACATTAGGTTATACCCAAATTAATTTTCTTTGGAGAGTTTTATATTTGTAATTATATGCCGTGGAATAAGAGGAAGCTAAGTTTAGAAATTACTTTACCTTTTCTCTACAAGTATTTAAACTCGTACTTAAACTCTTTCTTTAAGGCTCTATGGGTTTATCTCACTGAACTATCATCAATCTCAAATGTCATTATTGCAAAATGTCACTATCATTTTGGCTTTGTTAAGCAGTCACCTCATGAAGACTCCTGAGTTCCCCTCTATTAAATATGTTACCATTAATATATATGACTAATTCATGTCGATCCTTGTTTCCTATTGTGTTGGCTCTGTCTTTTAAATTTACTTTCCCCATTAAGTTACTTTTCAACTTTACCATTCTCAACATTCTCATTTCACTTATTTCCAATTTTCTCCTCATTTTATTGTGAGATATGATCTATAAACTTTATCATTTCCATTTTCCTCATTCCCTTGCTTTTACTTCACAGGAAATAGGAAGTCCTATCAACTTGCTCCCAAACCCCTTCATAGCAGTGGGAGAGTCCCACATTGCTGGCAGTGCTACCAAGAAGGAAATCCTGGGAAAAAAGCAATTCAGCTTATAGCTTCCAATTGACTCCATGAGGAAAGGAAATAGGCTCTTTGTCGAGGGGAGTGTCCGCAGTTCAATACTTGAAACAATTATGCATATTTTATTGGGATAAATATAGTATTAGTTGTCTAGAGCTTAGAATTATCATAGCTAAGAAGAGGAAAATGGAAAATGATGGAGAATGGTTTAAGAGGGGAGGAAAAACAAAATTTGCAAAACTGTTTAAAGGACCTTCATCAAACGGAAATAAAAGTTTGAAAACCACATTCAAATGCATATTCGTTAAAAAAGACACAACACACAGGCAGTTAGTGCACCCGCCCCACTTTCTCCTTTCCCACTCTCCCGGTAGGTCCTTTACAGAAGTGCGGTGTCCCGGACCGAAGCGCTGTCAAATATCGTGTATCTCTTCCATACTCTTCAACAGAAGAATGGAAAGAATAGATTTTATTTCACGTGTGCACTCAGCTAATGAATACTGTCTTCCGGGAGAGCTCCGCCCATCAGACCTACAGGCTGTGTCTGGATTCAGGGACAAAACCACCGTGTCTGTTACAGGTTGGTGAGGGATAGAGGGGGCTCACCATCTCCACCCACATTGATACTTTAGATAATGCTCAGTTTTAGCATAAGACTTCAATTCATCCTTCCATTTTAGGTTCATAATAATATTTAGAAAGTTGCTTTGAATTATTTTATTAATGACTAAAGAAGGACAATTTTTGAACTAGAAAAAAATGGCAGGGATGTGTATTTTATATAACACATTATATAAATTGTTTTATATGCAATATAAAAGTGTATATTTCATATGATAAAATCAAATATGTTTGGTAATGTTAACCATATTGTTCTTATGAAAGTTTAGAATATAATTACCATATTTTTGGACCATAAGATGCACCTACATTTTAGAGGAAAATAGAAAAAAAAATTTGAAGCAAAAAATGTGGTAAATTTTTTAATAACATAAATAACATAATATTTCACCAATGTAAATGTAAAGAGAACTCAACAGCAGCATTGACCACCATTATTCCTCCCAAATTTGGGGGTGGGGTGCATCTTAGTCTGAAAAATACAGTAGGCTACAGAAAGCTAAATTCAGGTACATGTAGCTAAATAGTAACATAGCTTCAATGAAATATATATGTGTTGTTAAATCTCTAGTTAAAAAGCTATATATATATGCAAATATATAATATATGTAACATGCACAGTGTATATATAGTTTGCAATAGTTATCTAAAAACCTTTAAGACAATTTTGTTAAATTTTTAATTGCCAAAGTTTTATTCTTACATTTAAAAGGAAAGTTCCCTATAAAAAAAAGAACATTATATAATTTTCTTCTATGTGTCTCTGTGCCCCTACACTCATTTGTGGAGTCAGCTTGAGATTTTACATTTCTGATGTTGCCCAACAAACTGAACTGCATATGCTTTTCAATGACTCACTTATAAAACAGCTGATTCCATAACTCATATGGATGGAAGCAGGCCAGTGTTTCAATATAGGAAACAATTCAATTCCAAACACAGCTAACTGAGATTTCTCTATTGAAAAGCCCATGTTGTCCTTCAGCAAACCGCTGAAATGAATTTAGTGGCTGAGAACACTGCCAAACAGAAACACAACCCAAACCCCTTTAAACCCTAGAATTACAACATCAAAGTAAGCGTAATTACCATTCTTCTTATCCCAATCCTGCTGGACACTTCAGCTCTGCCCTGTCAGAGGCTCCAAGTTTCTGAAGTGACAAACGGGGCTTAATTTTGCTTCTAAAACAATTAGCATTATCCTGTACCGATATCTTCAGATCCAAAAAATTTCTAGTTGAATCCTATTTTTTATGACAGAATCATTCTAAAATATCTGCTAAAAAATGAGTGCTTGCTTTTAGTCACACATACCATTGTCAACTGTGTGCGGGCCATTGATTGGCATTTTGCAAAAGATGAATAGTAGCATCCAGACTTTCACCTAGTGCTTGCATCTTGCCACATCACTTAACGCCTCTAAAAACCCCAGAGGTGAAGCATTTCTCTCTTTGAATAAAAAGAAGTCCCTCAAGTGAAGCAGTTTGTTCAAAACCATTAAGTTAAAAGTAACAAACAAGAATTTCAAGCCAAGCCCAAACAACGCTTCCCTCCCAACACTACTCTGCAAACCAGGCTCTGCTACAAGGCTCTTTCCTTTGAGGTCCTGAGTCATTATTCATTTTCCTGTTAGCCTCAGGAATTCTCTTGAAATATTACATACAGCCAATTACTTAAGGTAAGTGTATACTTTGCTTATTATAGTATGCTCATAGATTACTGTGCCACATAAGTTGTGTTTACTTAATAACTTGATTGAAATATTTTATTCTCCTTCAAACTCCTGGCCTGTGGATAGCTCTTGGTAAATCAATAGCAGACTGTTAGGGAAGCACAGGCCTACATTCTTGGCTACCCTACATCTGAAGGGGTTAGCTTCACACTCTTGAGTAAATCTAGTGTACATATTTTCTTGCATCATTTTTTAAAAGAAAATATTTCCAATCTTTAAGACATTTAATGATGTAAGAAGTTATCATGGGTCTTCTCTAATTTTTAGGACTGGTGGAACTCAATTTGGTTCAGATACTCAAAGTGTAACTTCTAAACAGCATGCTCTTTCCAAGAAAGTACAGGTTTTACAACGCACTCAGTTCCATGAGAGCACAAACAGGAAATACCTTGATCAAAATTAATCCCGTTGTCTCACAGCCGATTTGTAACCAGGCCGATAAATGACTGGTGACACTAAGTTTGGATGGGGCACAATTTATCTGCTGAAAACTAGAGGTCATCATGCGTTTTGCAGGACAGCGATTTGCAGGGCTGAATTTTGTTGCAAAATAATTTAGCTAAGATGTTTGAAACAATTAATTCATTAAATACTGCCATTTGTCAGCTGAAACAGGACATTTGTCGTCCCTTAAGATAAGAAACAGACTATATGCCTAGCCAGATCCTCCAAGTACTTTGCAGTTTATAGCTTACATTTTTGATAAGACAGTTAAAAACTAATCACATCAAACACACTCTTAAAAGGTTTTTAGGAGATATTTACTAATTACTTTCCTTTGCATTAAAGGAATTCAAAACCTGAATTAGGCACGGATACATAAAATGGACAACTTTCCCTACAAAGGCCACGGGAAAAATAAAACCACCTTGACAATCTGGGGCTTAGGGAAATGTGTCTTGCTAGAAATTTAGAAAAATGAAAAGTGAAAGTTAACCTAAAATAAAAATTATCCTTATTTTAATTGAATTTACAAAGATTTCCTTAGCATTAAATATTGGTATATTAATATTAATGTCTAATATCAGCTGTTGTGTTTCTTAAAAGATCCAGTTGCAAATACAGACTGTGTGTGTACATATTACAGTTTATAGCATTATTCTAGTGTCTTCTAAAATGTGATGTCTGAAAATTTAATTGCTTGCCACCAGATTTCTGCTCACATGCCTTCTTATAAAATTAAATAACATCAATAATAAAATAAACTCTGTAGTTACAAAATAAGCTATTTCTTATAGGACATTCACTTTGAATTATAAAAAGAAGAATTGTTTTAATACAAACATTTCTAGACTTTTGTCTTTTAAGAGAGATTTTCTTCTTACTATAGATGTTAACAACTATATATTGATAGAGTTATTGATCTGGGAGTTATACAAAACAAGGCTCTTGCAATAGAGCTTACCTTCTAACTGGGGGAAGAATCACACCCGTTAAATACAGGGACAC
This sequence comes from Anoura caudifer, assembly GCA_004027475.1. Lineage (NCBI taxonomy): Eukaryota > Metazoa > Chordata > Mammalia > Chiroptera > Phyllostomidae > Anoura > Anoura caudifer. The sequence goes on along the minus strand of PVKU01000057.1, from coordinate 139,017 downwards.
ACGAGGTATCTGCGTATGAGTGATGATGCTGTGGAAGGAATGAAGACGGCGACCCATGTCGTCGGAGGAATGGAGTTCCGTTGCAATGAGAGTGAAGCCTGATGTATCTGAGGAGCCGGTGATTGAAGTGAGAGTTTAAATTAGCCTACTCTCACAAAACCCAAGGGGAAAAAAAATCAAGGTAGATAAAAGAGTAGTTCCAAAGATTCCAAAGAGAAAAAGAGTTTTGTTTTTCCCGGGAAAGGAAGAAGGCCAGTGTGGCGAGAGCGCCTTGCCCCGGGGTAGGGGTGGTGCAAAGGGAAGCAGGAAGACCTTGCAGGCCACCAGACTCTTCCTTCTGCACTGCTTTCTCTAGGTGTACTTGGACGTGGCTTGTAAATGCTAAGAACTTTGGGGAAAAGCTGATGCCATATGAAAAAGGCTCGCTTCAGGAGGTAAAGATGCTGCTTTTACATGCAAATGGCTGGCAATATACACATTGCCCGGAGATCATTTTCTCCAGCTGTAATTAATTAATGCATGACCTTAAACACAATGGGATGTCCCATGAGGCCTGTACCAGTTACTAGAGAATGAGCTGAATAGAAAACAGAACTTTAAATGCAGTTACCTAAGTATATACATTTTTATTTCTCTCATATAAATTTAACTCCAATGAAATACAGTCCAGGATTGGACCAACACTTCCAGTACTATCAAATAAAATGTCTATCAAATAAAATAAACTATGGGCTACAGAAAAGATACTATTTGACACAGTTCAAAAAAAAAAAAGAGAAAAACAATTCTCACCCTCATTGTTACTTAATAAACTTCTTGAAATGATCCTCATCCATAAAATTGTATACACACACACACCTACAAATCTGAGAAAGTATGGAAAAATGCCTATTATTGACCACTGAGACACAAAGATGGCAACTTTAGTTATGATGCAGCATAATTATATTTGAAATATTTTACTGAACTATAAGCAACATATTTGAAACATTACAGTGACCAGAACTTCAATATGTCAAAATACATCATTGCTTCCATATTAAACTATATGAAGATACTTCTACTATTAGACCATTTTTAGTTTTTAAAATTTCTATTAAAACATATTCTAAATATGGATGAAAGTCTATGCACTGCCCGCAATTACCTTAATGAAAACCACTGCAAACAGAAAAGGCACATGTTATTTGAAATATGAATATATGCGGAGGCAGCACTACAGACGTGAAACGCTACTACTGTGTTGACGGCAGTGAGAAAATGCAGAATTCCCTTTTTGTTGGGTGGTAGTGTATACTCAGCAGTTCACAAAATGAAACAATAAGAAAAGTTAATTTAAGCATCGATTATTTGTTGAAGAAGGAGAACAAGAAAACATGAACGACATGAAGTTTCTGAATACAGAGACCTTGCTACAGTTCGGAAACGTCTGTCTCACAGCCTGCATACACCTTCAAATGACATCACTATAAAGTGCTGAGTCATGAACCTGCAATTTCACAACTTTAGAGTCGAAAACACTCATAAAACGATGGAAATAAAAATGTTTGAGGTAATTTCAAAGAGAATGATGAACTTCCTTTTTTTTATCTACTTGTAACATGGTTTTAAGAACATGAAAAGTACTTGCCTAGTGTTTCCTTTCTCAGCACGTGGACTTAATACTCATATATAAATATCCTATCCCTTAACTTTTTCTCTCTCATTGGAATTAGCTGAATGTACGTTTTAAACTCATTTGTCATTTTTATTTCAATAATGCTCTCTCAGTACCTATTTCTCTTCCTCTCCTGACACATTTTCCCTGCCCAGCACCTTCCTTGAGAATAGCAAGTCAGTGCCCGGAAGATACTCCTTGTTGCCTGCTACAAAACTGAGTCTCTCCTTTCGTCTGAGAATGCCCTCGTCCACCATAAAAAAGGACAGGAAAGACTGCACTCTCATTTTAAATAGAAAACTATTACTAGCCTTTAGGAACTCCCGCTCCCCTTTAGCCTTGACACTGTTAGGTGTACTTATGATAGGTTTCTTGACTTTATTGCTATCAGCTTCATCTGTTGTGGCAGGAGGTGGTGAGCACTTTTGTGGGCTCCTGTCCTCTCTGATGGCAAAAATTGGTCCTTTTGTTGTGCTAAAGAAATTGCCTCTACTGCTTTTAGAAGAGCAGTGATGATAATTCTGGTTTAAGAATATTGACAATTACATTTTAGTGAAGTTTTATAATATTCTCTTATTCTGCTTCTTTTTTGGCAGGGGGAATAATTAAAATGTCTTCTGCACTTTTACACCACTCTAATTCTTTTTTTATAGCCTCTCTTTGTTTTCTCCTATTTCTTAAATTTCATGCACCCAAATGCAAACATACAATTAAGGGTGCTTATTGTATAGACCAGGGGTGTCAAACTCATTTTCACTGGGGACCACATCAGCCTCACAGTTGCTTTCAAAGGGCTGAATGTAATTTTAGGACTGTGTAAATGTAACTACTTCTTCCCAGGTCAGGGAGAGCTCAGTGCTGCCGCTGGGTAGACAAACAAGGAGCCAGGTAAAACAAGGTAGAGCGCCGGACTCAGCCCAAGGGCCCTGTGCTTACCACCTGTGCTTTAGGCAGATTGCTCTTGGGTGAGTCAAACCACCTGCCATGAGTTGCCCGCAGATTTAAACTTTCTGTAGATTATTCGTTCTCCCTGCCAAGATGGCCAGTGGGTGATGGCTTAGAGGAGATTGGGCAGCAAAATCTCAGCTCTCCTGTGAGGGGTGGGGCGGAATAGCTAGATCAACTCTGCAGTTCAGTCTCTCTTACAGAGCTCTAAAGTGTTAGCTATAAGGGGGAACAGCCAAAACCAGAATTTATTTATAAAAAATTGTGAATTTATTCTTACATGATTAAAGTTGAGTCACCTTCAAAGTACTCTTCATTTGATGCAATACATCTGTTAAGCCATTTTTGCCATTACTCAAAACAGTTTTTGAACTCATTGATTTTGATGCCTTTTTGTGCTTCTGCCATTGTTTTGTTTCACCTCTTCCACATCAGCAAAACATTTCCCTTTGAGGACTTTTTTCATCCAGGGAAACAAAAGAAGTGGGTGAAGATGGGGCAAGATGGGGCGAATAGGGAGGATGGGTCACAAGGGTCATGCTGTTTTGCGTCAAAAACTGCTGAACACTCAGCATGGTGTGGGCAGGTATGTTTGTAAATCACCCATCATGAAATGGGCAAAGGCGCTGAAAGAGTCTTCAAAAAATTTCATTGAAGCTGAATGCAGACTCTCACAACAACGCCAGCTGGTCCACTGATACATATGGGTTCTAGAACACTCAGCTAGTGGGAGAGCTTGTGTACAGGGGGCCCAATCTCCGAAGATAATTTGGGTTTCTTGGGTCCCCCCCTCCTAATAGGAGCAACATTCATAACACTTGGAGGTTGAGTTTATTTACCTAGGAATTAAGCCCAAGAAGCTGGGTCAGGCACCACCAGTCTGTGAGGAGTTACTGCCTCTCACCCACGGTGTCTGATCAACTCATTAGAAGTCTTGGTCTTCTTATTTTATTTTAATTTATCATGCCATTAATTCACAGCACCAAATATATTATATGTTCTCAATATGTTGAAGACAATAAAAGCAAGGCATATAAATAAATGCTAGCGCTAGTTACTGAGAAGGAAGAAAAGATATTTTGTTCAAAAGCTTAGGGCAGAAACTCCTGATTTGTGGTTCAAGCAGACACGGATGTTCTGGAAAAATGCATGGCATCTGGAAATTATATAAATATGGGCTTCTAATATGCATACATATTTTTAAAAGAACATAAAATTATATTTTAATGATTTTTTTATTTTTAAAATGTCATTTATTTATTTTTAGAGAGAGGGGAAGGGAGGGAGAAAGAGAGGGGGAGAAACATCAATGTGTGGCTGCCTCTCACATGACCCCTACTGGGGACCTGGCCTGCAAACCAAGCATGTGCCCTGACTGGGAATCGAACCAGCGACCCTTTGGTTTGCAGCCCATGCTCAATCCACTGAGCTACACCAGCCAGGGCTATTTTAAAAATTTTATAACATAAAATGTGGAATAATCCCTGATGCAGAGTTAGAAAATTGTTATGGCTCTGTTACCCATGTACCACCCATAGTGAAGTCCTGGCCCTTCCGCTTAGCCTAACTTTTATTAATATTTATCTACAAAAGTAAGAAGATATAATTTAAGTACTTGCAAAATAGGTTGTTTGGAAGATTCCCAGTGCTTCAGGTTAACTCTTTGTTCATAATGTTATAATTAAGCAGTGCTACAATCATTCAGAATTTAAAGTGTAATTTCTTCTGATTTAATGTCATTTTCTCATGATTTCTGTATTATTATTTGTGCTGAGATTTTCTCTTCGGCTGTCCAGAGAACAATGATGTTCTATATCTGGATAGTACAAAGATTAGATTAGAGGAACAGGCAGAAAAACCACAATAGCTTAAATTTTCCCATTTTAATTGTAATTAACTTATTTTCCAATTTAAGAGGCAGTACAATGTAGGGATTAAGAGTACGTGAGTACGTTATTTAACTTTTTCTGTCTGTTTCTTCATCTCTAAAACAGCAATAGCAATAATAATTCTTCTTATGGCCTCTTGTGGAATTTCAAGGAGTTAATACCCTCACGTGCTTTAAACAGAGCCTAGCTCACAGGAGTACTCAATAATTATTGGCTGTTACTTATCATAAAATATTCTCCATAAATGATGATAGTAAAGTAATTAATGGAAAGAGCAGATTCAAGACGGAAGATTATCTAAAACATCTTTAATTTGTGGAATTGCCTACAAAACCCTGAGAGCAGGAGGAAGCCATTATCAGTTGGTATTCTGCATTTGTCTCTTTATGGGGAAGCCTGCCTTCCTGAAAGATACTAATTAGTATTGTCGTGCCCATTTGATTATCAACAGAAGGAACCATCAATTGCTGAAAACAGTGGCATGAAACACTGGAGCTGTCCATCATTGCTAATGATGTAAATAATGATCTTAGACTTGGATACTAATTACAGAGGTGCTTGGTCGCCTTCCAAAACTTAGATAGTCTGAAAATTAAACAATCGTATTTTTCACATGATATCTAAATTATTTTATTGTAATTGTATTTATCACTTACAAAAACAATCAAGTGCTTTTCTGATTTAATTTAGAATTCGTCTGTGTCAACTTAGAATACTTAAAATATCACAAATAAATAAATAAGAAAGGAAAACATAAAACTCAATATGAAAACCAGTACAAAAAACTGTATTTTTTAAACTTAATAAAATTTGAAAAGAAAACTTTTTTATGGAAAATACATTCAATAATATCTTAAAAGATGATGCATGCTATTTTACTGTAGCAATTACATTGATTTAACAGGAATAAAATATATAGATGTTAGGAATATAGACTTTAAATAGGACCTCAGAGTTGCTTTTTTGGAGAAGACTGTTTATAGAATCAGGTGTGAGTACTCTTTATTTCTGTAAAATGAGATGATTCTAAAAAATACATATTGTTCCAGATTACTACTGTGTAACATATAATGTAATTAATACACAAATCGAATTAACTATCAATATAAATTTATCTTCATATTTATGTATGCTTAAACATTGCTCTTTCTGATACAATGGTAAGTACCTACAGCTGGAGTTTTAAAAGAGGGAAGTGCTTTTAAGACAATTGTTCCAAACATTTCAGTACATTATTTCTGGGTATGCCTTCTCCTGATGGTAAGTGGTTATTTTCTGACATTGTTATTCATCAGCTATTGATCTATTTATGTTACAGACTCGGAGTCCTACATGCCTTTTGTAACCGTAAAAACCCCTTTTCTAGGCAGAGTAACCGTACAGCCCTTTGCAGACCTTCACGCTTCCCACTCCCTTTCTGTTGTCCGTCCTTGTGGACCGATCTCAGAGCCTGTCAGTCACCTCCTGGGTTTTTGAAGGGGGCCACCAAGTGACACGGGTCATTGGGAAATAGCTCTTCTCCTAAGAATGAGCCGTGTTGGCCTATCGAGGCAGAGGTACAGTCACTCACTCCCTGCAGCGCCGCGAAGCTGCACTGCTCCGAAGGGCACAGCTCGCTTTTCTCTGGGGGACTACTCCCGTAGGATGCAGCGAAAAGGACTCTCAGGGAGGTCGTTCAAGAAGTTAATTTACGTTAATCTGTATCATTTGTATAATTTTGTATAATTTGAATAACTTGTATAATTTACATAAATTCGTGGATATCAACTTGTTCTTAAATATCAGCAACAGTACTAAGATTTTCTAATTATCAGGTTAAAAAGGTAATGTGAAATAGATGATATAGTCGTGTCTGCTATCTAAAGTAATTCATGAAATACAAATCTGTGTCTAGATTTATATTTAAATTTAAATCTAAATCTCTATTTTACAGTTCTAGAACATACTAGGGCAAAAGAATGTTTTCCTTTTATGTTAGATTTAATAGAATACTATACGATTATTTACAATTTCATATTATACATATTTTTATCAAAGCTATTATTTTTAAATTAAGTAGTTTATCTTAATTGTATATGTTCTACTTCAAGTTTTCACCATACATTGAAAAGTCCCTTTTTGATACTAAACAGCACTAAGAAAGAAATAAAGACCCTGAATTGTTTTTAACACATACAGCAACTAGCGGACAACTGCATACACTCTTTTTAGTATAGCGGGGCCTTACTCCCTTTCTGAAAGATAAATTATGACCAGCCATCACTTGTGGACCTACTATGAACCCCGACTTGATGGCTGGTAGGCACTGCAGTGACAGGCCAGCGAGGACCCAGAACATACCCAGTGACAGAAAGGCCCATCCTCTAGATGCCTGGGTGCTTAAAATTCCCCTTGCACTGAACCTGGAAAGACAGAAACAGAGGGGGGACTTTGCAACGGCAGAGGCAGGCAGGAAGTCAGGACTTTGAATGACTAGGCATTGCTAAGTGATACTCTTTCACAAGGCTCTTTTAAAGTCAGAGAGAGTGAGTTATCTTTAAACCTCAGGCTTGGCCCACTATAAACAGACATAGGGGCCCAAGCTCAAGAAAAGGTCAGTAACAGACAACAAGACTTAGGTTTTGCTGTATGTATAATTCATCTTGTTCCACATATGCAATAGTTAAAAAAAAATTGTAAATAATTTTTAAACGAATGTATCTTTACTTCCATAGGAACTTTAGAAACGTTATAAAAATTTATAAGTATAAATGGAACATATTTTCCAAATGGATATGTTTGTTTAATTTATATGTCAATGTACAAATATTTAAAATGGAATTATATTTCAGATCATTTTGAAATATTAAAATACATGTAAATAATTTAACATAAATGATTCCTGGATAATAATCTTTTAATACCTGCCAATTCTTCCTATATAACTATGTCTGTTATATTAGCTTTTTTAAACTGATGCCTTAGACCCAGGTGTGATTGTCAATCTTCTTCCTGTTTCAGTTATACAGTAGATTGATGTACAGGTAAAATAATGCCTTGTATTTAAATTACATATTTTTATTGAAATGTACTGAAAAATTGTAGCAATAACTTATTTTGTTTGCTTTTTCAAAATGAAGATATGAAAAACCATATATGAAATGAAGCATAACTTAAAGACTGCTGCAAATCCAATAATGTGGAGTATTAAAGTATTCTAGGCCACATTGTGATTTTTTTCTCCAAGACATAATAATCTTCATATAGGATAATAGGCTTATTAATATTAAATAATAATCGCAGGTATTTTCAGGATTTTAGATATAATAAAATATTGAAATTGACAGTGTTTTATAATTTCACATATATAAACTGTTCCAATAAGTAGTTTGTGTATTGTAAGTGTGCAAGTTTATATGTGTTGTGATCTCACATAATGTCAGTAAACTAGTTAAATATTAGAAATAAGGTAATAAGTATTTAAAAACTTTTCTCTTTTCCCATTTAGATAATTTCTTCTTTAAGCTTAGAGTTTTTTTCACTACCATTATGGGTAATTATAACTTGATTTTAATTTTTGATAACTGATTGTATTACTTACACATTATATTGTTTTCTGGTTATGAAATTAATGTTTCATTCTTTATGTTATCTTAAAGAATGAAATTAAAACTACCAATATAATACTATTACCTATCCGTGAATACTTTTCATATTCCAGTGTATTTCTTTCTTTTTTGTTTTAATTTGGGAAACATTTCAAAACAAAATTTATTCAGTTAAATTATGATTCTTCCTTGTATTATTGGGTAAATTTTTAACTTTAAAAAAAATTTTTGGTCAAGTACAGCAGTCTCTGTTTTCCCCCCACCACTCCCCACCAACCCAGCCATCCCCACTTCCCACCCTTGATCCTACCCTGCTTTGGTTTTGCCCATGTGTCCTTTGTACATGTTCCTGAAAACCCTTCCCCCTCTTCCCCCCAATTATCCCTCCCACCTCCCCTCTAGTTACTGACAGGTTCTTAATTTCAATGTCTCTGGTTACATTTTGCTTGTTTTTTTGTTTTGTTGCTTAGGTTCCACTTATAGGTGAGATTGTATGGTATTTTTATTTCACTGCCTGGCTTATTTCACTTAGCATAATGCTCTCCAGTTCCATCCATGCTGTCGTAACGGGTTGGAGCTCCTTCTTTCTTTCTGCTGCATAGTATTCCATTGTATAAATGTACCAATTTTCTGACCCATTCATTTACCGGTGGGCACTTACACTGTTCCCAGCACTTGGCTATTGTAAATTGTGCTGCTATGAACATTGGGGTGCATAGGTACTTTGGATTGTTGTTTCAGGGTTCTTAGGGTATAATTTTTTATAATATCATAGTTCCATCTCTTAAGGGTGTATCAATATTTATTTATTTAGTGCCTTTTTTCTAGGTTACTACCAAGAATATACAAATATAAATTCTCTTAGATTAAAAATAAATAGATCTTTACATGGGGATCTGTGATAATTTCCTGGGGATAAGTTACTAGAGATTACTATTCCAGGTTGACAAATGAGCATTTTGTGTTTTGATAATTAGTTACAATTTGCCTCCAAAAAGATTGTACCACAGTAATGTTTGAAAACAATCATTTCCCCATATGGTCTATATTACTGTGTTATCAATTAATTTTACACCAATTTTGTAGGTGAAAATGATATATTTGTTTATTTGTACATCTTAATGACTACACAAGATGTTAGATATTTTTAAATGTCTTTACTCATTTAGATTTCTTATTTTATGAGTTTATTTATTTAAGCTATCTATCATTCATTTATTATGCAATTTAAAATTAGGTGTGCCCTATCTTTTCTTAATGATCTATGGTCCATATCCAGTTTAGCATTTTTTTTGCTTGTTAAAAAATGCAGATAGCCTGGATTAGTGTGGCTCAGTGGATTGGGTGCCAGCTTGTGGACTAAAGGGTTGCCAGTTTGGTTCCCAATCAGAGCACATGCCAGGGTTGCGGGCCACGTCACCAGTTGGGGACACACGAGGCAAACACACATTGATGCTTCTTTCCCTCTCTTTTTCCCTGTCCTCCCCTCTCTCTAAAACTAATACATAAAAATTTTAAAACAAAATAAAGAAATGCAAATGGTCAGCAGATATATGAAGAAATGTTCAATCAGAAGCTGTTACGGAAATGCAAATGAAAACTACAATGAGATGCCACCTCACACCTGTTAGAATGGCTATTACCAACAAGACAAGTAGTAACAAGTGTTGGGGAAGTTGTGGTGAAATAGGAACCCATATTCCCTGCTGGTAGGACTGTAGATTGGTCCCACTACCATGGAAAACAGCATAGAGGTTTCTCAAAAAGTTAAGAATAGAGTTACCATATGATGCAGAAACCCCTTTTCTGAGTATCTCTCTGAAAATTTTGAAAACATTTATTTGCAAAGATATATGCATCCCTGTGTCCATTGCAACACTATTCACAGTGGCCAAGACATGGAGGCAACCAAGGTGGTGTTTGAGGGATGATTAGCTAAAGAAGATGTGACACATATATACAAAGAAATACTACTCAGCCAAAAGTCTGTGTGAAAACACTGCCATTTGCAACAGAAATGGACCATAAGACGATTAGGCTAAAGAAAACAAGTAGTCAGAAAAAAAGCTTAGAACCATGTGATTTCACTCATACGTGGGATATAAATCTGAAACTCATACACACAGACAAGGGTAAGGGGATTAACAGGATGGAGAGGGTGGGGGCAAAAGGGGCCAAATACAGAGTAATGGAAGACGATTCGACTTGCAGTGGTTGGCACACCATGCAAATACAGATCATGTGTCAAAGAATTGTACACTTGAAAACTGTGTGATCCTATTAACCATGTCACCCAATACATTTAATATAAAAAGAAAAAAATTGGATATGACTTTCTGGGAAATGAAAGGAATATCCTTCAAGTACTGAAGATAAGAGTGATTATTTAACCCTCTCTGAGTGAGTAAAGCCATACTAGGAAATACACAATTTCTTTTTTTCCCCCTGCATTTTATCTGGAGAGATGTTTAATTTCATTAACTTAGGTAGTTACTGGGTTAAGCCAAGACAATAGCCTGTACGTTTAGTGTCTGAACCCTAGTCAAAATGAACCTGTACTTAGTGGGTCTACTTTTTCGACCTGAGAGTAGTGTGCTGCTTTGATCATCCTGACTAAGGGGATTTCTGTAGGTACTCAGTGCAATGTTTTCTGCTATGCTTGATATGGCATGAAGGACTTTTTAGAATAGCTCTCAACATTTTAATGTGTCAGAGTAAGTAAAGAGATACTAGATAGATTAGAAGAAATATAAAAGGGAAAATAGTTCTAGTAAGCTATTAGGGGGTCTAAAATGGAGTTGACAGAGAAAAGGATGAAATGAGCAGCTGGAAGGGGGAGAAGGCAGGTTTGGTCATGAGGATCTATGTGAGACCCACAAGTTTCTCTTCTTCTACAGAGAAGTTGGACATTCTAGAGAAGATGACGCATCCTAAATTCCAAATAGCAACAAGGAGCTGGGAAGAATCTAAAGTTAAAAAGCATGAAAGATTAGGAATTTACCACCAAAACTAATGTGAGAAGGCTGAAAAATTTAGTAAGAAGGCTGAAAGGTAGATGATAGATAGATTGAAAGACTTAGCAATATTCCATGGGCATGAAGGTGCAACAAGAAGGCTGATTGCCATGTAGTGTATTGTGCTAGGTAAATATTTGAATGGATCATCTATTTAGATAAAAAGGTTGCTATTGATCTGTTTTACCCACTTGGCATACTACAAATTGCATGATTACCATTAAATGTATTTTCCAATGTGCAAATAAGTTTTCTTTCTCTTCTCTTTTACTTCTAGTGAATAATACCAAATCAGTGTTCATTTTGGTTGGCTTTCTTGAAGTGTTTTTTCTACATTAAAAAAAATCAGTTTAAGTAAAAGGCAGAAAACTATACTTGAACAATTAAAATAAAATTTTAAAAATCAGTTTAAGCACTATTTCATGGATTTCTTCACTGACATTTGGTTTATGATGTACACTAATATTGGATTTAACAAAGGATTAATTAATAGTTATGGAGATACAAATTCTGAAAATTCAACAATGAAAATATACATTACTTATGACTATAATAAAATATCATAAAGTTCTGATATTTATTTTATTTATTCTTTACAGAGAAATAAAGGCTATCCTTTTCATACATAGCTGTAAAAGGTAACTTTTATCACCTGTGCCTTTTTCATTAACTTATTTACTTATGTGAACGCTGGTCGCTCTGCCATTTGGGAGCCACACAACCTAGATTAGAAGTGTTAGGTTCTGGTGCTGCAACTTCTTTTTAATATCTGTCACAAAATTCCCAGCATCTTCACCTACAGTTTTACCTAGGTGTTCGCATTTTCATCAATCCTATTTCATTAGTTTTAGGTAAGCCTCTTTTTATTTTTATTTTTGTCCAAAAGCAATATTGTATAATGGTAAAGACCATGAGTTCTGGAGTTGGAGGCTTCATTTTATTATCTATCTATCTATCTATTTATTTATTTAATTTCTCCTTGACTTTTTTTAATTTAAATTATTTTTTTGTTGTTCAATTACAGTTGTCTGTATTTTCTCCCCACCCCTCCCTCCACCCCCTCCAAACCCACCTCCCTCCCTTGCTTCCACCCTCCCCCTTGGTTTTGTCCATGTGTCCTTATAGTGGTTCCTGAAAACCCTTCTCCCCACTGTCCCCTCGCCCTCCCCTCTGGTTATTGTTAGATTGTTCTTCATTTCAATGACTCTGGTTATATTTTGTTCTTTTTTTCCTTTGTTGATTTTGTTCCAGTTAAAGTGAGATCATATGGATGCTTCGTTTTGAAATTAAACTTTTACAAAAAGCGATGTGACTTTGAGAAGTCAAGTTCTCTATATCTGTTTGATTGCCTGTATAAGGAGACAGTAATAGGACCCATTTTAAGTGTTGCTTTGAGTCTTAAATGTGAATTCAGTGTGAAACACAAGAGTACCTGGCATATGTTAAATTCTGTGTAAGGGCTATCTGCTTTCACTAGTACAACTATGACTAATATCACTGCTGCTACTATACATATTATAGTCATTTTGAATCTCTTACAGAATATTCTTCAAAACGTCAGCTGTGTAACATCTTTTAAAATGTTTTTTCTGTGCTACTCAATGGTCTGTCTCATGTGGTGTTTTCTGGTTAGTAGAGTCTCACGGTGAGGATACAAAGTCAGTTCTGATCTTCTGATTTCATGGTTATACTTTACAGATACTTAGCACTGAGTAGGAGACTTTAGTACTACTGTAATCCCTGTACGGTTTCATCAGGCAAAAATGTGCTACTATCTTTATATATATATTCTTCTATACTCTAGAATTAATTGATAACCCGTAAAATGAAAGTTCTGTTTGCTTTAGTTTATTAAGGACAATTGATTATTAACTTATAAATTTTGGACAGACTTCCTGGAAAGAAGAACAAATAAAGTAAGTACATGAACTCCCTACTATCTTGACCATCTTGTCAATTCCCCATCACCCTGGAAGGAAAAGTGTGCATTGAAGACTTGGCAACTCCACCCTGTGTTGTTGATTAGGGTTCCCATGATTAACCCTAATGTCAAATGCTGTTGAGTTTTGTTCAACCTCCATGCAAGTTTCTATTGTCTAAATGAGGCAGAGCTAAGCAATGTAGAATGAAGTAATTGAAAAATTCCCCCCCTTCATCAACTCCAAGTTCGATTACAGAATTGAATAGAATTACAGCACTTAACTAGTGAAGCAAGAGGAGGCCAAGGAAACCATAGTAACCCATATGAAAAAGGGAGAACAGAAGCCAGAAAGATAGAAGGAGTATTTGCTTAATATTTGTAGCCCAGCAGGTTGGAGCAGTGAGGGTGGGTGGGGTGAGCACAGGGCTGAATCTGCAAATGTGTGCCATGCAGTTGGGTTCTTTGGATCCAAACACACCAGATATATGACTTTGTGCACAAAACGTAACCATTTTCAGACTTTCACTTGTAAAATAGGGATAATTAAAACAGCTACTTCATACGGTTTCTGTGAGGACATTTTAAGAAAATATAAGGAATGCTTCCTACCCCCTAAACATATGCAATAATAAACAACATTTATTCATTTAGCCTGCAGTTCTCTCGTATGTTATGTGGAAATAAGAGTAATGAAGAGATATGGCCCATGTTCGTCTCAGAGGATTTCTTGTCCATTTTAACCTCTGCAGGGTCGTGGGAAGAAGACACAGAAGGAGGTGGCTGGAGGCTCTGGTGGGCTGCAGTCTTCATTTACGAGTCAAACATGTTTGAGGGTCTCTAACTTCAGGTGTTGCAATTCAGTCATGAAAAAAATAAAAATTCCTCCCTTCTGGAGTTTAGAGTCTAGTGAAATGAAATTAAAAATTCAAATAAGAAAAATATCACATATGCCAGGTGGTGTAGCAGTAAGAGAAAAATAAAGCAAAGAAGAGAATCAAGCAAAATGTGCCACATTCAACAGAGTAGCTAGGAATGTCCTCACTGAAAGAGGCTCTTGAGGAAGTTGGAAGTGAGGTCTGGGTGCGGACCAAATCAGATAAGGACCGACAGACTGTCACAAGGTTTTGGCTTTAATATAATGGCAAAAATTAGATAATTTGAGGATAAACATGCTTTAATTCATGTTATGAAAGGATTATTCTAGCTGCAGAGAATAGCATTTTGGGGGGTATAGGGGTTTAAAGGTATAAAAGGGCAGCAGGATGCACAAATATTCTAGCGATCCAGTGAGAAAAATGTTGACTTGGATCATGGTGGTATCAGCAAAAATCATGAATAAGTGGGAGAATTATATACATATGCATGCATACATATATATAAATATATATAGAAAGAACCTCCCAAACTGGAATTTATTTAAAAAAATATATACATATTTATTCTTACATGATTAAACTTCAGTCACCTTCAAAGTACTCTCCATTTGATACAATACATTTATTGAAAGGTGTTTTTTTTCCACTGCTCAAAAGTTTTTGAACTTATTGATTTTGATGCCTTTTAGTGCTTCTGACATATTTTGTTTCACCTCTTCCCATTGGTAAAATATTTCCTTTTGAGGACATCTTTCATCCAGGGAAACAACAAAAAAAAAGTTATTCAGAGTGAGATCTGGTGAATAGGGAGGGCAGGGCATGGGGATCATGCTGTTTTTGGTCAAAAAGTGCTGAACACTCAGCGTGGTGTGGGCAGGTGTGCTCATAAATCACACATCATGAAATGGGCAAATGCACTGGATGAGTCTCCAAAAAAATTCACTGAAGCCAAACCCAGCCTCTTACAACAACTCCAGGTGGTCCACTGATACAGAGGGGTCCCTAGAACACTCACCTAGCAGGGGAAGCCTGGATTACAAGGGGCCCACCCTCCAGAAGACAAGTCTCACTGCCAACCTCATAGAAACATTGGATTTGAATTTTCATAAGCCATTGCCAGATTCATACACCCCTCCTTTTTCCATGTTCACCTACCATACACTTAAGTTAAGTGGGTAAGTTTGTTTATGGAATAGAAATGTTTTGTCTGCTCTACCGAAGAATCACCTCTGGCTCCAGAATTTTTATTGAACTGTCCACATTATGCTGTGAGTCATTGAGGCTGGTGGGAGTTACAAGTCCTACTGCATCTGTTGAAAACTGACGACCAGAAATTCACTTTGTAAGCTTTTCCTCATGCAAGTACATGAGCATCTCAAATTAATCAGATCAATTTGGCCCAACCTTTGGATGGGGAGGTAGCGATACACAATCTCTGTGACCTTGGAGAACTGGTTTGGAGGGAAGCCATGCCCCACCCTCGGTTTACAGAAGCACAGTGACAGCCACACCAGCAATACACATGCCAGGGACATACATGCCAGCAACACGTGGAGCACTTACGGGACCTTTGGTTCCCTTTGCCTGTGTGGTGGATGTTCGAGCTGTAACCCCAATGACCGCTCCAGGCCACCTGCTCTTCTGCAATGTGACCTAGACATTCGGCCACTGATGGAGGCTCCTGGCTCAGGAGTACACATGAGGTTAGGGTGAAAGGGACACTGTGTGACCTTTGAGACTAGCACATGAACAGCAGTTCCAACCCCCGCCTGACCCAAGGGGATTCTCACTCTTGAAGTGTCCGGTCACCAGGTAGAGAGGCCAACTCTCCTGTGGCCACCCAGCCTGGAGGAAGCACAAATGTCCTCACGCGGCAAGGCTACACAGACAGGCCCACTGGTGACTGGGGGCCACCTGAGGAGGTAGAGGGGCCTAGCAAGCTGTCCTCACCACCTGCACTTCCAGACCCAGCAGCCCTCTGCCTGTAACTGCACGAGACACCCAAGACACAACAGCGGAGCTCTGCCTGGTTCCCGACCCACAGAAACAGTGAGATAAGACGCATTGATTTATATTATTTTAGCCCACTTTGTTTGCAGGTATTTTGTCATTCAGCATTAGGCAAGCAGAAAGTCTTTTGACTAAGAAAAAAAAAGCAGTTTCAAATATGGCATAATCCAACATTAAATTAAAGATAAAACGAGGTCTCTCCCACACACTGCTGCCCTGCGCACCTTACAGTGATCTTGTTTGCGATGGAATTACGTGTCAGGAGCCCTTCCTTTGGGCTTTCCAGTTACTCCTATCTGACGCTTAAGCTGCAAAGCCTACAATGAGTGTGTTTCTAACCTTCTGTTAAACCTCCTGAGCTTCTGTGGGATGTTCCTTTCCATCGATCAATCCCTGATATTGAACCTCAGACAATTCTCACAAGAGAAGAATTTTTATTTTGCTTACTGGGATTCCCCAACTTTTCTTTCTTATTTATTCTCTTTAGCTTTCTTCGAGTACCAGAGACTTATTCTCAGAATCCCGTGGGGCCTTCATCATTCTTTGACTCCTCCCCTTTCTAGGGCACATGGGATATTATGAGCCTGTTACATTTCGTAAACTTAACATGCAGTGTTTTGGTAAAGGAAGCCTGGATTTGTCCCATCTGTATGCTTTCCATGACAAAAGAATTTGCCCTTCAAGAGACCTCATAAGACCAAGAAAATGGGCCGGTAGCGCAAGATACAGTAAGACTAGTGTTGATAGGGACCCCATGTTGTGTTGTCATCAAGCGATCTCGTTAAGGTCTCACTAACCTTTCTTGACTGTGATATTCTCTAGACAACCCTAAAGCACGTTCATCCTTTACACATGCACGTGCCTGCCTTCATTTCCGTTATCCTTCTGACATCTGCCTGTATGATTACGCAACCATCCATGTGCCTCCCACCTGTTGGAGAAGGGCTCTCTCCAACTTAGGATGTTCTACGGTGATTTATCCAAGACAAAGAACACCTTACCTTCCAACTAATGATAGGCTTTTTCATAATTAAAGACGGGTATTTTGGGAAATCTTTGTTCTTTTCAACAGATTCAGATGTGTCAGAAACTGGAATTGAGTTTTAAACATTTGACAGTTTAGCTTGAGCTCAGAAAAATCTGCTGTAATATGGAGAGACTCTCATAATATGGCCCCGGATTGCAGGGTACGGGAGCGGATGCAGGACGTGGAACCATCATCGGATCAGTCTCTGTGTGAGTCTGTGCAGAAAACAAGGTAGAGCCGCTTTTGCCCATGTGTTTCAAAGGATGCATACTGCACTAAGGGGCATAGTTCAGAGCATACTGGGAGGCCCTTGGATACACGATAACCAAGCACTAAACTGAATCCATTGCCTCCTCAACTCGGCTGCTCCCCAGCGCCCAAGCAGGGCTACAAAACACTGCCGTAATTTCCCGATCAAAAGCGCATCTCCCGTGGAACCCGTCACTCACACTCAGCGAAACAGAAGCTGCTGCGTGCACGCAGCTGGCCGAGTTCAGAGACCCTCTCATACCGCTAAATGTCATTTGAAACCCGGTGAGAATGAAGTTCATTCTTCAGAAATGCATTCCTAGTGGCCCCTGTTAAAGTACAAAAGGGAAACAGCTGTTCATCCCTGTCCTAAGTTCCATATCATTTGTATTTGCTACACTGTGTGCATTATGTCAACATTTGCTGTACTTTTTATTTTATGTTTTTATGGTATCTGCTTTCAATTGGATTTTCTTCTTGCTCTATACAGTGTATTTTCCTCGATATAAAATTTTGTTATAAATTAATAATTTTATGAACAATGTAGTTATGCCTTATAACTTTGACCCAATGATTGATACTCCTGAGTACAAACAAGAACACAGCTGCAATCATTTCATTACCATATTAAGGCCACATATAAGATATTGAAATATCATTGCACAGAGCACCAAATTAAATCCAAATATTTTCCCCATCATATTCCTTGTGGAAATAAAGCAATTTTTATCTTCAGTAAGACTCAGGTACTTTGAAAGCTGTGTGTTCTGAGTTTAGGAAAATCTGCATATAACACACAGAATGTTAATAGCACAAGATATGAATAAATAGGATTTCTTCGTAAAGTTAATCAATTTTAAATGATAAATTATTACCAGTGATTTTAAAAAGTAATTGACTTAAGTAATAGTATATCGGAAAAAATCAACAAGAAAAATTATATCATTGTTTGTATTACATTCATAATAAATGGTGAGAGAATAACAAGAATAAGGTGAACAACTGGAGGAATATTTATGGCAATTTTAAGTGCCTTGATAAGTTGATCTGAATAGCTCGCATCAAAGAGAAAATAGACTCTTTAATGATCACTTCCCTGACAACTAACAGTAACATCATTTTTAGCCGTGACTGCTAAAATTAGATACCTTCCTCTTGGAAATATGCGTTCCCTGGGAACAGCATGCATGACAGCCTTCACCTCATGATCAGAAGGAAGGAGAGGAATAATTCATTGTTAAATGAGCAATTTCTGTGATGAAGAACAAAAAGTTCTTAATAAAGATAGAAGGATAGCAACAAAAACTAGTGTGACACTAATTACTTTGGCATTATTTAGTTAAATGATTGCTTTGATTTTAAATCGAGTAATATGGTGTTCAAGATAGTCACTTATTAGGGCTGTTTATCCCAGGAAAAGAGACTTTTATTGGTGACAAAGACCTTCTAACAACTTGTTATAAAATGATGCTTACTTGAGTAAGCGACACAATAGAATGTACTTGTTAGAAGTGCAAACAAATGGCTTTTAAAAGGCTGCCTTAGGCTGTCAGCGGTTGAGAACTAGCCGGGCAGTCCAGTGCCACCATCATTTCCCTGGCAGTGCGGAGCTGGGCTAGGGGACCTTGTCAGGCCATCCATCACAGCTTGTCACCTGAAGACATAAATAAAAATTCAGCATTTCCCCAGACCTATTAGAAGGCTGGTATGTCTATTTAAAGTCCCCATGGCAAATTTATGGCTTAAATTCAGCCTTTGAAAGTATATACATTAGTAGCAGTGCAGACATGGAGTCAACATTCATTTTACGCTCTTCAAACAAAACATAACAGGGAAATTAGGTCCACAATGAGAGCTGTAGCTACAAAAATATTGTTAAAAGCCTCTAATTTTATAAATCACTGTAATTGGACAGATCAATGCGCTAATAGGGAGGAACTGCATCTATTATGGCCGTGTGGAATAGCCAAAATGTCACAGGAAGAAGGGAGAACATCTCCTGCCTGTTCTTTTGAAATATTCTGTTAAAACGTACTCTAATTACTAGTACGGGTTAGAAAATTACTCTAGAACAAGAGTCTACACATTTTTTTTCCTCTACAAGGAGACATGGAAAATATTTTAGGCTTTAAAGGTCATATATATCATCTCTGGCACGAATTCTTCTTCGGCTTTATTTCACAACTCTTAACTATATAGAAACTTCCTTAGTTTACCGACAGTACAAAAAAAGTGGAGTCCACTGGCCAGATTTTACCCATGAGTAGTAATTCATGGACGCTCTTTCTAGAAAATAATCAAATATGTGCACAAATGTGTTCATATTTAATGAAAAGGGAAACTATATCATTAAAAGGATGTCCTTCTTGCTTCTGCAGTGTTATTTTTCAACTAACAAAGAATTCCATAAAGTGTGCCATATTTCATAACATGAAAAAATAATTATTAGATAAAACTTCTGGCATGTGAGTGCTTTTTAAACCAAATCAGCATTCCTGGCTATACTTCTGCATTTTGAAAAGAAGAGCTTACTGAAAGTTGGGTGGTAGACCAGGTATATATTGTCACTTAAAATGGTACGAGAAAAGTTTGGAGACAAATGGGATTAAATTTAGCTCAATGCCAAAAGCAATCGTTTGAAGGAGACAATTCCGGCAGTGCTGCAGACATGTATATTTTGGTGTGAGACTACAAATCATTTCTTTTAATATGTGTTGATTTTACTGACAACATAAAAGCAGTAATAAAATAAACAGAATTTTAAATTCCTTTCAATGTTTGTGTGTGTTTATCATAGATGCCTGAAATATAAAAAATAATCAGTTTTATTAGATATTTTGGAGGGTGAGTCCCTGAGTAGGAATTAGGTAGTCCAAAATGAATGAAGCTTAAAGAACGCACTTTAGAGGAGACCACAAGCAAGATGTGGATCAGTTTCAATATTTGGGGGACATAGAGATCCCCCGTACTTTGCATAAGTTTACAACTTAACACTTAACCTAAAGGGCAGGTCGCAAGCTAAAGATCAGGACAGTCAAACAGTAATTTCACTACCTAAAATAAATAATAAACAATGAGTAGCACTCAGGATTTGAATACAGTTTTTCCCGAATCCAAAGCTGTATTTTATTTGATTATTAGTTGTTGTTGTTTTTAAAGTAAACTCTCTAGCCATTCTTTTTCCCAAAGAAAACACCTAGAAGTCTTAAGGGAAGCACAAGTATAATTGGTTAATGTTGGCTAAAATGATTCCTGGATTATATTCTCATGACTAAAACATTCTTCCTCACCACGATTTCTGCAGCCCGAGGCCCTCGAACAAAGGAGTCAGGGGGAGCTCCACCATGGTGAGGCAGAGAAAAGCCAAATCCAGACACCGCCTTAGAGTTACTTTGTTTTATTATTTGTAGTGCTGATAATGTTGTTTTGATGAAAATGGTCAGTAGTAAATAACTTCCTTTCTTTTGAAAATATTACTGTCACAAAATTCTTATTCACATAAAGATCTATCAATTTCTTCTGCTCCAATTTCTTGAGATTTAATATAATCATTCTTGTTCTTTCTTGCAGATCCTGTTCTTATAGTACCAAAACATGCTTTATTGTAGCAGAATGTCCCTGAAGCCTATCTCAAATTTGCTACGTTTAAATTTAAGCACGTGCTCATTTTTGATGCAGAAATTATGTTCACCATCTCCTTACCCCAGTCTCTAAGGGGACTCAGAACCCCTTTGCTTGTTCCACATATATTCTATTTTATGTCCTCATTTTTAGTTTATCATCAAAGTCTCCTTTCCTGGCCCTGGGACAAACTTCCACGTAGACTTCCCTTACAAAACCCTAGAGAGAATGCTCTTCCCTTATTTTTATGGGAACATTTTCCATATCGTGTGGCATGATCCCTGGTCTGGTCCCAGGAGACAAAATTTAGATAAGGGACCTCCTTACCCATGACTCGTGGTTAATTCTTCTTAATGTTACCGCACAAAGTTAACCAGGGAGTGCGGCGGAATATGGAATGGAACAGGTATGTTAAAATATCAGCTAAGTAACATTTCAGAAGGGAGGAGAGGAGAGGTAGGAGAGAAAGGCACGGATTGCTTCATTGGCTAAGACTTCACGGAGGAGTGAAACACACAGACACAGAACAGAGAGGTGAGGAGAAATACTGTGGGTAGCTAATGCTGCTAAGTCACAACGAAAGTCTTTTACATACAGCATGATCAATGTCATCTTAACAACGTGCCCTCACCAGGCACATCTTCACCGCGGGATGTTACTCCCAAAGGCTGTACTCTCATTACTTCTCCTTGGTAGAATCACTTGCACAAGGCGGTTCGATTTCAATCGGCTCAACAATTATCTCTGAGTACTTTTAAGAGGCTTCATGGAAATTATTTCCACTCAAGTTTCATGCTACTCAACAGGATTTAAGAAGGTTTAGCCACTGTCATAGAGAGGCCGTAAACATTTTAACTTTGTTTATATTCCCTACAGAATTCATGTGTCCGACACCGACCTGCTTTTCTGAGCTCTAGACCTGTACCTTTAATTGTTTGTGGGACATCTCTCAGCTTCAATGTTGCCTGGAAAGCAGCGCGCATGAAACAGAGGGCAGGGGGCTCATCTCTAGGCTACTTTTACCTGTACTAATTTGCATCTGTGAATGTTCCCCACCATTCTTCGAGTTATGCCAACCACAAGCATAATATTCATCCTTCGGAGATGGGGGCTGTTGGATAGATGGAATTGTTATACGCCAAATGAAAGAAGATTGTGCCTTGGCTAGGAATGTGACTGCACCGAGGGACAGGAGGATCACATCAAAAGACATTATTTAACAAACTCTCGTGTAGCACTTTCTAAGTGCCAGATTCTGCTCCAAAGATTTTAAAAATATTAACCTACTTAATCTTTGGAATGACTCTTGATTTACAATGATTGGGCCTACTGTGTATGCAGATAAGGACAAAGAGGCACAGAAAGGCGAAGTAACTCACAGAAAGCCACCAAGCTATTTTGGGTTAAGTAATACATAAAACAGGCAGTCTTAACTAACGCTGTGTATTGTCTCTTGTACTGTTTACTAACGTATAACATTTAGTAATGCTTTTTAAAGTTTACAATAAAAAACTTTCACTTAAAGAATTATTATTTACAATTTAGGATAATTAATTTTCCCATCTTTCTAGCTCACTTAGGGTATTTATGTCTCCCACTAGAAAGTATATTTGTAATAGAGTCTTCAAGTCTGTAGGACAGAGAAGAATGTAATGAAGTATATGAATCTTGCATGTATCTATTTTAGCCATTTCACTTAAAGAATCACCAAACAATGGTGTTGGGTTATGTCTAGGACACTTTTTCCCTTTAGAATGTCATAGACTCTATATTAATATCTGTGAGAGCTTTTCAATATGTTAGTATCACATTAAAATAGTTTCATAAATAACTGAAAATAATTGCAAATTTTTAAATGTATTTCCATATCCTTAAAATTAGCTAGCTTATTTTAATAAGCTATATAAACACTTGAGACATTAACCTGGTTTTTCATCTTTTGGAAAATAAAATGTGTAGTCCTGTTAAGAATTTCCTAATAGAGTAAGACTTTTGCTTCTTATTTTACAAAACTTCTAAATGACTACTTGATTTAGTGCGCCCTTAGTTCGCCAAGGCACAGCGTTATGATTGAAACATGGATCTCAGAGAAAAGAAACTCAGAACACTGATCACAACATGAAACAATGAAATCTACCTTTTGATGAAAATGTTTCCTTAAGTAAGAAGACAGTACCAGCATACTTAAAAACAAATAAATATTTTTAAGTCCAGATTCAGGCAAAATAATGTCTTTCAGAAATGCTCCATTAACTACTGTTTGGGACAGTGCGTTGACACGTACACAGTGCAGGGCACTGTGATTAGAGAGGAATAGAACCAAGAGTATGACAAAGGCTTCGAAACACGCATGGGAAGATAATAAAAGACTTGGAGCAGGAATAGATTCAACAGGCTCTTTGCAGTTAACCTTTAAAAATGCCATTTGAAGCTATTGAAAAAAATGATACAGCAGTTTAAGAAAAACAGGTCATTATGAAATGTTATTTTAAAAAAATAATCCTGATTAAACAAGTTTTCTATCCGGTATGTACATGGACATTCATATCTTGGAAAGGGTGGAAAAGTATTACTTTTTTCAAAATGAAAAATATGAGAAAAGAGATTGTGTTTAGTCTAATAAAGAACAGAACTATATAGCAGCAATCACCTCCATCACTATTTCTTTATTTGAATTTTATTTCAAAACTTTTCTGAGTGCTCTGTTTACTTACTTGAACTGTACAAAAAAAAAAAATCTGCATAATCAGGAATGCTAGAAAGAAACAACAGCAGATTAACCTGTTATGTCAACTGGTCTGTGAGGAATTGGATCTGCTCATCCTGCTATTTTCAAAATTATGTATTTAAAAAAGCATAAACCTACAAAATAACAGAACATAGTTTTGTACCAAAGAATATACATAAATTGCATACATAAATCATGTAAATGACAGATATTTTTCAACAGGAAGTTTAATTTAAAACTTTAGAAGTTTCCAGTTATTTTTGTCTTGATGCTAGTTGCCTCATAACATGGGGAAGATCTAAGAGAAACCCAAAATATAAAGAATAAGAACAGACATATATATATATATGGATAGATAGATATACATACGTATCTATAGATATACAAATTAAATCTTGAAAGTGTTTGTATTTATTAAATATTTTGCATTTAGAGAAAACATGGACTGTCCTTTCTGTACTGTGTTGTACCTTATTATCTGCAGGAAGAACAAGAACTTTGAGGGGCTGGCCACGTGGGCCACAGCCTTGCTGCCATTGCTGGATTCCGCCTGGGTCCTCCTGCACCCACAGGCACAGCCTTGTCATCGGGCACACTGATGTGACGTGAGAGTGAGAAGAATGGTGAGGTCCCACAGCAACCCCTGAGATCCTCTGAGAGCAGTTAAAGCCACGCAGTACGTGCAATGGGAATAAATTAAAGCCCAACTTTCGGTTGTGGGTTTTCCGATACCTTACAAAACACAGGATCCTATCGTGGGAGTCAAGTTGCTCAAGAAGAAAGTCACATCAAAGTCTTGACCGCTTAACCATTATTTAAATAATCTTACTGAAATGCCACTGAACCTGCAGAAGCCCAAAGTGACAGAATACAGACATCAGAGTTGTTAACATTTAACGTTCTTTTTCCGGGGCTGGACTTTGAGGAGGGTTTTATCTTTGCTCATTTCCACCTTCTACACCTCTACACACACATGCACACACACGACTCTCACCTGAACTGTTGTAAGTAGAACATAAGAATGTTCAGGTCTGATTATTGTTTCCCTTTGCACTCTACGCATGTTGTTTCAAAAAATCAAAATAAAGTTAAGAACATTTGAACTAAAACACTACATTGATGGAGAAGCTTGCCATCCCATAATTCTTTAAAGAGCGATGATCATGAGCAGCATGTGCATCGCAATGGCATTTGAAATAGTATCTTTGCTGTATCGTTCATTGCGTATTTACAAGACTCCTCTGAAACAGTGACTATTTCACAACCCCATTTCGCAGACAAGGGAACCAAGATTAAGAGAGAGATTAAACCGTTCATTAAAGGCCAGGAGGCTGGTAAGTGGTTGAAACAGAATTTCAGATGACATGTTCTTACTACAAAGACTTTCGGCTTGTCTTTACATTAATATCTCACCAATTTTCATGGAAATATTTTAAACGAGGCTCTTGAAAAAGGCATATCTGTGTTTCTGACTCCTGATCAATGAGCGGTTGAAAGTAGCAAGAGGCACTCTCATTAAATAAGGGTTGCCTTAGTGCCGTGGGAACACTTGCTCTCAGGCAAAGAGAGCTTCTTAAAAAATAACTAGAGGTGAATATGGTCTTGTGCACTTGTAAATTTATCCTCATCTACTTTAGAAAAAAATTAAAAGTCTTACTAAAAGCAGTAGGGCCAAGCCAGAGATACTAGTGCACAATCAGGTTGAGGGGAATTGCTGGAAATGAGTGAGAGCTTAACTTTGATTTTTCTAGAAACCAGGCAGAAACGTGAAAAAATAACAAGTCATTTTGCATCTAACTATTAGGTGTTGTACATGCAAGAGTCTCACTTTTTAATACAGAAAACATACTAGTGAGAAGAACCCTGATAAGAGCAGGTAACAACTTCTGTATGCTAAGACTTTTTAGAAAGTGAAGGTTAAATATGGAAGTTCTTCTACAAATGCCAAAATACGAGTCAAGGACATTACAATTAGACTGACCGCTAAAGGAGGTTTTTATATTGGAAAAAATAGTTAATGCTCATTAGTAACTATTATTCTTACCAAGTATTTACTAAGACTTTTATATATTGACTTTTGTGAAAAGTTGCCTGTTTCCAGATATGAAAAATAATAATGGCCATACCAGAGCCAAAATTAAAAAAAAAAACTGTTTAAATAGCCCATTCTTCCATTTTTATGAATGTTATGAATAGAAGAATGTACTTCATCCTTCTATTTTTATGAAAGTGAATGCTGACTGAGGGTATGCCAGAGAAGATACAGATAAAGAAAAAAGTGGTGCGTGCTAGCCTGGGGTTTTGCCTTGGACAATAAAAGCTAGGAATGACCACATTCCGTTGCCTGTATATGTATCTACTCAACATCTATAATATCTAAGCTTCTATCTCTGTATCCATTCATTTACTTACTTCAAAATAAGAAATGACAAGTTTTTTATACATATGCTTACTCTGAGCTACGCCAACTACAAACAAACAAACAAACAAACAAACAAAGCAGGATTTAGGCGAAGGGAGACTTAATGTGGAAAGGGCTTTTGCAAGAGGAGAAAAGAGTCTATTGAAATAGGAAGAACACAACCACCACGATGTCTGCCCGCGTCTCAAAAGTTAGGCAGAAAGCAGCTTTTCTTGTACAGGGAAGAGCAAACAGGCAACAACAGAACACAACAAAAATCAAAGGGAAAAAAAGGAACCAGGTGTGGAGAAGTGGGGTGGAGAGAATGAAGGGCTGTAGGGGGCAGTGATGAGTCGGTGGGGCCTGAGCCTGCCAGACCGTTCTCGGAGACGCTGCCCCGGACAGGTTCCGTGAGGCCCAGGAGGAGGGTGAGTCGAGGCGGCTGGGAAGCAGAGAAGCCTCACCAAGGTTCGGTTAACTCACATTCTCTTCTCATTGATAAGTGCGGGCAAAAGGTGAAGACAATGCTTTATGAGATAGAGAATGAGAATTTGGAGGGTCTGGCCTGGTCTTGGCATAGGAGCCTCTCTGTGTCTCATCTAATCCATGCGGGTACGGGTGTTACTTCGCGCTAAGCCGCCTTATGGAACATTAAAGAGTGGGACAATCTTCTTGTTTACAGGTTCCTTGGGGTCAAGTAAAGTTTAACATCACCAAGTGCTTTCTCTGAAGTAGCTTAACGCTCCTTTGTTTGCTTGGTTTTGGACAAAGACTATTTGTCTTCTGACATTAAATACGTATTGTGAATATTTAGCTTTGAAACACACTTTTTTGTTTTCCCAGGGTGTGAAATATTATTCCTTAGGTGTCTGTGACTTGTGGCTTATAGGAGATTTTATATTCTTTTTTATTTTTTTTATTTTTTATTTTATTTTTGGCTGGGGGAAGAAAAGAAAATGTGTTTGATAAAATTTTATAAACCAAATAAAATACTGCAAAGACTCCGGACTTTTAAAAACTGAGATGATGATAATATTTTGGTCTTAACATTCTATACACTGGGAATTTCTGTACCTTTGAAGTTATTCATTAACATCTCTAATTTCAGCTACTTTTCTCCTATCTCATGAATTAAAAGTAATTTGCCCCATTTACATTGCGTTTGCCCACTAGGTTCAAGGAGGTCGGAACACCTTCTCTTTCTTGTAATTTCTTTCTACCCATTAAGTAGTCTAGTGAAAAAGAGAAAAAAAAAAAAAACAACAGAATAAAAACCAGTTATTTTCTAAGTCTAATTTCTTAATTTCTTTCTAAAGTGACAGCCTAAATTGTAGTGTCCTTTTGAGGACTAGGGTATGTGGCTTTTGAGGAGCTTCATCTATGGAGTAAGGTCAATAAATAGAAGATGCTGGTATTCACATTATCACAAATGTGTGTTGTGATTTTTTGTCTGAATTTTACATATGGAGAAACCGTAGTGGGTGGTGTACCTCAGGTACCAATGGCGGTTAATAGCAGGGAGAAGACCCGGGTCTGTGCCTGTCTGTTCTCACAGACTAATGTCATATGAACTCTAACACACTGTAGAAACACTGACCAGATGGCTCCTCCAAACCCAGAGAGATTGGCGGCCAAAATACGTCTGTTCCAGGTAGCATACATCTGTTTATTTGAGTTACTGTCATCACTTAGTAATGATGTATATTATTCACATAATGAGAATTTGATTAGCCAAAATAAGTTATTTATTTAAAAAACTGCAATAAAGGAAGTCTACCCAGAATAGAAACACTGGTACCTGTGAATAATAATATGTTATCTTTATCCATTTTCCATTGCTTTGCCAACCAGAGATTACGTTAAAAATGGGAATCACAAGTGAAAGTAGATATAGCTGTCTTCATATGAGCTCCCTGTTGAAACCGCAAAAGATCAAAAATATTAAATATTCCCTACACTTGAAAATTAAACAGTGACTCTAAGAAATGCATTGCTTTCTAAACTCTGTCCAGTTGACACAGCAAATTTTCCTCCAAGCACTATCAGGAACAAGCTCTCATACCAGTGTCTCTTTATCTCCTCGATGTAACATCCACCAGTTGTGATCACTCCCAGCCATGAATGTTTCTCTAGTCTTGTCCAGATTACCTCTGAACTCCTTTGTAGATTTTCTAACAAGTTGATTATAATATCCCTGTTCTATGAGCACACATGCTGAAAATGTTAATTGTGATGATTATAAAGGGGTATTTGCCTAACAATAATATTTAAACTCTACATTTGTCTTATTCATTTTAAGGTTATACTTGAGAATAAAATGTTGTACTAAATTATCTTTAAAAGGATATCATAAATAATCACACTTCAATAAGCTTGGAATTTTTAGGTGACATGCAGAAATCTCTAGAAAATGCAATTTACCAAAATTAAGCCAGAAAGAAATAGAACCCTATTATAATCCTACAATTTTTTTTTTAAATAGAGTGTTTGAAAACCTCATTGAAAACAAACAAGCAGACAAATACTTCAAGGCAAAGTTTATTTACAAGCAAATTGAAAGGTAATACCAATTTTTCACAAACTTCACCAGAGTATAGAAAAAGAAGGTAAACTTCTTCTACTACCTAAGCCTCAGTGACTAAAGAGTGAGTTAAATTGAAAGTAGACATATTAACAGAAGAAGGGATTATTTTGCATGCCCAGGAAGGGTTTGACAGAAAAAAGTGAAAACCCCAAAATGGTCAGGACTAGGGGCTTATATGAAGGAGGACCCCCCCAAAAAAACTGCAATTGTCTTCGGGAGGGCACAAGACAATCCCCTTGTACTACAGGCTTCCCCACTAGCTGAACGTTCTAAGAACCCATCTCTATCAGTGTTGTGAGAGACCGTGTTTAGCTTCAGAATTTTTGTATGAAGACTCTTTCAACACATTTACCCATTTCATGATAGCTGATTTAGGAGCACACCTGCCCACACTGTGCTGAGTGTTCAGCAATTTTGGACCAAATATGGCATGACTCTGTGCCCCGCCCTCCCTATTCACCTGATCTCATCCTGAGTGACTTTTTTTGTTTGTTTGTTTCCCCAGATGAAAAAATTCTCAAAGGAAAACGCATTGCCAACGTGGACGAGGTGAAACAAGAAACAACAGAAGCACTAAAAGGCATCAAAATTGATGAGTTCAAAAACTGTTCTGAGCATTGGAAAAAATATCTTGTAGGTGTATTGCATTAAATAGAGTGTACTTTGAAGGTGATTGAAGTTTAAACACATAAGAATAAATACAAAATTTTTATAAATAAAAATTTACAAGCAAATTGAAAGGTAATGCCAATTTACCTTTACCAATAAAGGTAAACCCATATTTTGGATCCCCCATCGTATGCCATTTTAACAAAGGGTGATAAATTGTGGAGAAATAGTTCAAGTAGGTAGCTAGATATTAATAAAGGAAGGGGGCAAAGGGAATCAGACATTAAGAAGTTTAACAAACTGGGAAGCTGAATCCAATAATGGGCCTACTTTACTAGGAGCTGCAGGTTCGTGAATTCTGAAGGGAACCATTGGTCTGTTCCCTACAGATTACTGGGGGGAGGGACAAAATAAAAAAGGGGACCTTTCTCTGCTGGGCACATGCTTAGGAAAGGCCCGGATGGTGCAGGAGGACAGGCTTCTACTATGAGGCATGCGCAATAGGAACTAATAGGGCCATTATAGAGGCCGGTCTAGCCTAGGAAAATGATCTGATTGGATAAGGGACACAGAACCCCTAAATACTTAGGGAATGCATTGATTAAGGGGAGGAAACAGCAAAAGCCATGAAAGATTGGGAAGTTGGTAAGTTAGTTTGAAAGAGAGCCTAGTTCTTCCCAAACCTGAGATAATACAGCCCAAACTTAACAAAGAGCTCTTCTCTGTCTCTCTCTTTCTCTCCCCCTCTCCCTTTGGAACATGTACTCACCTCATTCACTGGCATGTTTTCTTTCTCAGCAGCCACGCAGGTCTGGCAGCTGGGGTCCACACAGTCGGACTTTTTACGCAGTGGTTGGAGCTGAACGCACAACAGACCTCTGTGTTTCCTTCAACTTCAGTAAATCTTACCATACCATATTCTTCCATGCGGGGAGTCCCTGGGATGTGTTCCTTGTGACTCTGAAAGATCCCCATTTCCACCAGCAACAAAGTGAGTAGACATAGCAAAAGGGTTTGGATTTCCAGGATGTGTTGAAGCCTGTCAAGGCCTGGCATGTCCACTCTAGATTCAGGGAGACAGAAGCAAATGCATGGGGCCATAAGGATGCTTGACATGCCTTTATTCACAGGTGGGCAAGCCACACACGCTGCAAGCTGCACATCTAGTGAGAAGTCCCTACTGCTTTAAGTACTAGATGGAAACAAAGCTGGTTTCAAGCCGGAAAATTATGTAACAGCATAATTCTGTGCGTGGGAGCCCACGTACGGGAACAGTTTATCGGACCCAGTCTCAAGGCTGTGAGAACACTACTTATCAGGACCCTTCAAAGTTATAGGAACACTGCCTCCCTTAGTTTCCCAGGCACCCACGTGAGGAAGCCAGACTGCCTCCACGTGCCCTCCAGGGGCAGCAAGTTGTACGAAGGCAAATATATGGGGGAAACAAACAGAAGATAAGAGTTATTTCGTGAGGTTTGTTTGTTCAGACTTGAGTCAGTGTCATCTCCAGAGATGAATCACTTCTATTCATTATTCATCTCTATTAAGAGTTATTCTCTTTCTGCTATGGGAGAGAAAGACACATTTATAAATAGAAATTTAGTCAGAAAGGGAGAGAACAGAGAGTTCCTCTTCAGTCTGCTGTTTCTTAATTTCCTTAAGCTCAAAAGAATCATGATGGCAAAGTGGTATATTGTGTGGTGGCATATTCTGACCCCCCTTCACCTGTATTTAGTTTACCGCAAAAAGTACCACACATTCAGTGCCTTAAACAACATACATTTATTATCTCACAACTCTGCAGGCAGAAATTCAAGATCAAGGTGTCAGCAAGCTTGGTTCCATCTGATTTGGGAGCTATGACAGAAAATCAGCTCTGTGCCTCTCAGCTAAACCTCTGGTGGTATGCCGCTGATGGTGTCCCTTGGCTCATAAAAACATCGCCCTAATTACAATCTTCGTCACAGAGTATTCTTCCTCTGTGTGTGGCTCCAAGTTCAACTGTCCTCTTACTATAAGGATTCCAGTCTTATCAGAACAACGCCTACCTTAATGGTCTCAATCAATTCAATGTAAAATGATTTCTATACCCCCCCAAATGTCGTCACATTCTAAGGCGCTAGACGCTAGGACTTCAACATGTGTATTTTTGGAGGGCCCAATTCAACTTACGATATTGACCTCAATTTTTTCCTTTTACACCCAGTTCATTGTGCTATGCTAGATTGACATGTTGGGATTTAGTAAAACAGTGAAGATTATGCAGTAGGTTTTACTTAGATAATAACATGAAAGTGATGATTTGAAAAGGAGGATTGAAGGGAAACATAAAAGACAAGAAAGGCTACCATCAGTGTGATAATGAAAACCAATATATATAGGAAGTAAGTTTTCCTCTTTGACAGAAAAGTAAAACAGAACAGAATTCCATTTGTAATTAATGAAGTTGTTTAAAAAGAGCACACACACACCAGGATAAAATAAAAGTGACTTTTCATTTAACACACAGGACAGGACTTGTTTGATTTCTTTTTCTCCCTTTGAGGTTCTAAACACAGGGAAACTGGAAAGCAGGTCAGAACTTCACAGAGAAGGACGAGCTTAGTGAAGTTTAATGGACAAATATTAGGGAGGTTGTACCTCACAGCCAGATATGACAGGATACCCAGAATTCTTTTCTCCTGTGCCATCATTGTTTAACCCCTCAAATTTTCTGATCCCTACCCAAAGTCACCTTATCAAAATGGCTTTTCATATATGTTAATAACATTATACTTTCTTTAGAATGGAAATGAAATTTAATAATCTGTTTAGCCCACTCTTGTATCCCAAACACCTAAGAAAATATCTAGAAATTGGTAGATCCCGACAGTGTGTGTTGGAGGGGTGGCCTTGGTCAAAGAGCAGTGGGTGGATTGTGAAGAAATGGGCAGGAACCCCAGCTTTACTTACTAGTCTTGGTATTAGCTATACATTCCAATTTAATATATTCTCGACTGTTATTCTTCTATTTTTTTCTCTTGTTCACTATTTCTTTCACCTTCCTTCTATTTTTTCATTCCTTCTATTTTTTCATTCTGAATTTTTATTCTTTCTGTGATAATTCACTTCTCTGTGACTCTCTTCTCTCTCATTTCCATTTTTTGCAATTTTTAAATTTTTTCTTTTCAGTTTCATAAGTGTTTTAATACAGGTCCCAGATTTGTAAGTGAACTTGATTTAGAGGGTTGGTTAGTCCATGAAGTATAAAAAAAAACAGGTTAGCTTTACAGGAAGAGCCAGAGCACATAGCAGTTAGGAGCAGAATGCCCAATATTGTGTTCTGGCTTGTGGGACACGTGG
The DNA here is from genome assembly GCA_004027475.1 of Anoura caudifer. Taxonomy (NCBI): domain Eukaryota; kingdom Metazoa; phylum Chordata; class Mammalia; order Chiroptera; family Phyllostomidae; genus Anoura; species Anoura caudifer. The sequence continues at coordinate 106,558 of PVKU01000057.1, read as the reverse complement.
ACCCTTTCAACCATAACTTTACTATATTGAGCACCAACTAGTCAACTGTAGGTAGAGCAGAGATAACGTCACCATTGTACAGCGTTGTTCTGAAATTGTGAGCTAACAGATTCCTGCTAGTTTTGCATATCATCTCCTGACGCTACAACAAGCTTTCAAAAGCTGTGACTTACCATTATTTTATCAAGACCTAAAGAATAGACTGAGGATTTAACCAAATTCATAGCTCCTAATTAACTTGGTTATCAGAGGGCCATTCTCTCAAGAAATAGGAGAGAGAGCAAGTGACCATGCATCACGATAGTGTCATGAGAGCAGCGCCTATTAAAAAAAGGGCAATTTCTAGTTTTACCCCCTTTAAGTAGTTTCTGGTCTACTGATGGGTATAACTTATCAAGTGGCTTCATTTGACTTAACTTCCTTTTGCCTGTCACTGGTTGATTGCACAAGTATTTCCAAATCAGTCACTGAACTACTTAAGCCATACCAATTGGATTTAATATTGCATGTTTATTAGACATTTATCTTTTGTTATATATATGAAATCTTGCCTGAAATATTCCATATAAAAGAATAACCTATATAAACAAATGCAGTTTGTGAACACAAAGTTTTCAATTATTAAACCAAAATACATGCAGTATATACTCACATATGAAATGTTAAGAGAACTAGACTATACAGATACAAGGGAAAACACTACAGTATTGCCTAACAAAAATTTTCACAATGATGGAAAAAGTCTATATCTGCTCAGTATAGTTTGGCAGTCATTGATCATGTGTGACTGTTGAGAACTTCAAATGTGACTAGTGTGACTGAGGAATCCAATCTTTAATTTAATTTAATTACATATGAATTTTTAAAGTCACAGATGGCTAGTGCCTTCTGTATTGAACAGTGCAAGTTTATAATGTCAAATTTGTATAAGAAGTTCTTTTTTCTGCTGTTAGTACTTCTGATTTGGTCAACAAAATTTGTTTCACAATATGTACATTCTTGTAGAATTACAAGCCTCTTTTGTAGTGATTTGCTATAGGTCCCGATATATGTAGACAACCTCAGACATTTTTAGTTTGCAAGTCAGTAGAAGTAAGTATGCTACATATTTTCTTCATCATAATGAGTTCAATTTTGTTTCTAAGTAATAATTGCGATATGCATTTACCAAAATGTAGTAAAAATATCTTAATGAAAATCTTTTGTTGTTTCTTCACCACCAACCATAACTTTTTAATAATCTAAGATGCCCATGTTTCATTTTGAAAATCCAGAGGATCAAGGAAAATTGATACTGAGCAAAACACTTTCTTCCAATCTATTCTAGCTCAATGCATTATTGAAAGAAAAAATGACTATACCTTGATCGTTTTTTAATGGCATTTATTATCACCAGGGAACTTTTAGAGAGACCAATCTTCAACCCCAACCGAAATGTAGAGAATCTGAAGTCTGGGGTTCGGCCCAGTCACTTGTATTTAACGAGACTCCTGGTGATTTCAATGCTGCTAATGCCTGCCTACGACCACTATAAACCATTATCTCAAGCACAACACTATACCATATTGGATATAGTTGCTAATTAACAACAGGTGTTTATGCTAAGTGTCTACACTTAAGGTCACTGAAATTATTTGAATACTCTCTTATCAGTTTGGGCTGCTATAAAAACACAAAATGGAAAAAAAAAACAATGACAGTTTGGATTTAACATGTATTTCTCACAATTACAGGGGCTGATAAGTTCAAGATCAAGGTGCTAGCTAAGTCAATTTTTGGTGAGGGCCCTTATTCAGGCACACAGACTATCACTATCTGGCTGTGTTCTCATATGAGCTCTTTTTTTTTGTATGCAGAAAGGGGGGGGAGAGGAGAGAGAGAGAGTGAATTCTCACCTCCTTCCTCTTCTTATAAGAAATTAGATCCATCCTGAGGACATCACCCTCATGACTTCATTTAAACCAAATTTCCTCTCAAAAACCCAACCTCCAAATACTATCAGATTGAGGGGTATGGTTTCAACACATGTATTTTGAGAAAATGCAAACATCCATTTCATAACAAGAACCTAATATTATAAAGGAATTCAACCAGTTATAAGGCTTAAACATGCCCTACTGCAGGACTTCAATGTATCTTCTTTTAACAAAATATCTAAAAAGTATCTGTGACCCTTGAAATCATTATGTAGATGCCACATTTAAATTGATTATAATAAAAAAATAACATGAGTGACTGAAGAAATAAACCTGATTTGTACCTCAGCTGAATGAACAAAAATTGTAGTTGTATCCAAAATTTCTCTAAATTTCTGGGTATGGAAATAGAATATGGTTGTTTAAAATCTGTATATATTTTTCTCACTGTACTATTTACTTAGTGAAGGTAAAAATTAATGTTGTCCCTTGTTTAAAAAAAAAAACACAGTTGATCATCGTATTGGGGAATTATAGAATTGTTTGAACCCTGAAACCTCCAAAAGCACAGAATGATTTTCAATAAAGTTTCAAAATTGTAAGAAAATAAATAAAGGAAGATAAAACATACCCTTAAAGGGTCATGTGTGAGATATGTCTATTAGTTTTCCTAGGGCTGCCATAACACATTACCATGATCTGGCTGGTCTCAAGCAACAGAAATTCATTGTCTTACACTTGTGGAAGCCATAGGCACAAACCCCAGGTGTCAGTGGCCAACCGCACCAAAAGACCTGGGGGCACACCTTCCTTGCCTCTTCTAGCTCCTGGTAGCTCCTGGAATTCCTTAGTTTCATGAATCTCTACACTCACATCCCCATGGATTTCTTTCCGATGTGTCTGTGCATCTGTCCTCTCCTCAGAAAGGCTCTGATCATTGGACTTAGGGTCCACTCGAACTATAGGGTAATCTTATCTTCAAATCCTTACAAAATTACATCTTCCAAGATGTTGTTTCCAAATAAAGTTGCGTTCTAAGACACTAGACAGACATGAATTATTGCAGAACATTATTCAATTCAGTGCAGTGGGCCAAAGGCTGGGAGTTACATTTTAAAAGTCCATACTTATTTTAAAAAAATAACATTTTATGGAGAAAATACTCAAAGCACATAAAAGTGTTTTGGTCATGCTACTCTAGCTCATTTCATGTGAATCATTGAAATTCTAGCTTTTGATAAAGAATACTTTCCTGAAAAGTAAACTTCATTTTTAATTTAAGCTAATTTGATCCAAGATTATTGCAGCTCATTTTTATAACCAGCAACATGGTTAACCACAGAATATAGTTTAAATTTTAAGAAACATCATTAATTTATTCTTAGTATAAAGAATACAACATTGGTAAACCAATTTCAAGGGGAGAATGCCTGTGTGTTACTCTATATTTTCAAAATCCTCACAAGCATATTCATAAATTTTGAAATTCCTATTATTTTTTCACCCATAATAACATGAAGACTGTTGTTATTGTGGATAATTATGTAACTTCTAATTAATGATTAAGGAATTCAATGATAGGGGCATAAAAAAGAAAAAATACTCATGGATATGGACAACAGTGTGGTGATTAGTGGGGAATGGATGGGTGAGGGAAGGTGGAGGATGGTATGGGGGGTGGTAAATGGTGATGAACGGAGAGGGAGCCATGATTTGGGGTGATGAACACAAAATACAGTGGAGATAATGTGTTGTAGAACTGTGCATGTGAAACCTGTATAATGTTTTTAACCAATATCACCCCAAAAACTTATTAAAAAGGGGAAAAATTAAACAGGAAATACAGTGTGACAATTTCAGATGGGCTTATTTATGTGTCAATTAACTACACATAATATTAATAAGATGTATAATTCACACTGATGATAAAATTTGTTTACTTAATAAATATTTTTAGCTGCACTCTGTCATCATCCAAATTATAGGTATGCAACCCTAAAAAGTAGAAGGCATCATACAATAGAATCCACATGCTAATATAAAAGTCACATAATTAAGTACATCTGGAAGAAATGCAGGGTTTGTTAAAATGTATAGAGAAGGCACAGAAGAAAGGCATTGATGAAGACCTGAAAATGGGTGAGTATATGCTCCATCAAATGACACTAAAATGCAGAGGATTTTAAATAAACTAAGAACTGTACAATGTCTTTTCAAGGCTTTCTGTCTGAGACACTGATGTGCCTACAAATAAAAATGGGCTAGTAACACCAGCAATCCCAGTACAGAATGATGAACGTTATATCACAGACATATATAGGAGCAAATTCTGGAGGATCAGGGAAGATTTTCCTGAAGCAATGACATCTGCACTGAGGGTTAAAAGGCACCGATGGGGCTTGTAGAGTAAGACAGCAGAGAACATTTCATTCAGAAGGAACAAACATGTGAAATTGCCTAGAGATGGTTTAGCTTGCTGTCCCATTGAGTTTGGGAAGAGGAGTGCTAAGAATTGAATACGGGAAGGTCAATAGGACTCATGTCATGACAAAGCTAGTAAGCCATGTAGAGTTTCACTCTGGAAACATTGGGGAGCCAATGATGTGGTTCACCAGAAATGTGATAGGATAAGATTTGTACTTGAAAAAGGACATTTTGGCTGCAGTGTGGAAAATGGATTCTGTTTGCAAATACAAATGGAAGCAGAGACGCTACTTGGAGACCATTAGGACACTTCCAGCTGGAGACACGGGTGCCATGGACTGAAGGCTATCAGTGCGAATGGAAATGAAATAGACCGACGTGAATCATGTTTAGGAGACAGACCTGACACAGACTGGTGATGGATTCGATGTGGGAGATGAGACATGGAAGAAAGCAGAAGTTTGATGATACCTCGTTTTCTAACTTGAATAGGTGGATAGGTAGCAGTGCCACTTTCCCTGAAGGGGTGGGGAGAGTTGAACATGCTAATCAAGGTTACAATTTATGTTATTCTTCTTCATTCAGTTTATCTCATGGCATAATTCCACAGTTCTAAATTCATTCTGAGGATATCATATGAAAGTTGTGACTCTACATAATGTGTTGCCAAAGTCTCAGTAGCACATTTCTCACTTTTTATTTTTCTGAAATCAAGATATCTTGTCATTGGTGCCAAATAAACTTGCCCGGCACTTGGCAGAGGGGCACTGTGAGAAAACTACCAGAGGGGATATTCTGGCAGAGATTACACCTGTGTGCATTTGCACTTCCCTTTCTTTAATGAGAGTAGTTCACAAGGATGCATGTATAAGCTGGAAGTCATCTTGGAATTACCAAGGATGCCTCCCCCAGACAAGGAGGTAGCAGAAGTTCCATTCGAGTTACTGAATGAAAGCTATAGTAGGAGGCCAAGTTCATGTCCACAGAAATCACTGCGTGTTTTCCCCTGAAGAAGATGAGTCTTTGCAGAAAGGGAGTATATGTATACACCTCTTTAAGGGAGAACTGAAATGGATGAGCAGATTGACTCCTTGTGCATATAAATGGGGAGAATTGTGGGAGAGTGTTCATGGGTCTCTTAGATAGAAGTTGCTGAAACTAATCTTAATTTCTAGCAGCCAGAAAGGATAGAGATCTGTGATTCTAAAGACAAAGTTAAAGACTACCTCAGACCACAGCTCTAGAGAAGAAGCTTTTCATGACCTCCCTCCGTACACAGAGATACAAACACAGGCACGCAGACGCACACACCTTTCCTCACTCCGAGCCACACCCTCACATCTTGTCTTACTTTATCCAGCTTTCCAAGAATTATTACTAATTAATATTATTTTAAAAGCTATGCATCAACTAGTGTATGTTGTAACTTATGAACTTAACAACTATTCCAGGTTCTAAATATTCCCTCTACTCAGACTTTCCCATTAACATGCAAACAAGACATTATTTCCAGTTCCTTAAAACAACTCTTGATCCTCTTTTTTCCAACTCTTATTGCTGCATTTCTCTTTTCCTTTTTAGCTCAACTGTTCGAAAGCTTTTTTCCTCCTCATCACTATCTCAAATTCCTCTCCCATGTTCTTTGAAAATATTTCAGTTGGGCTTTTGCCATAAATCCACTCAAACTTCCATTGTCAAGTCCACGAATCACCTCCCTGCTAAATCCAATCTCAGACCTCATCTTTCTTGCCCTATTAGCAGCATTTGACACTATTGTGTCCTGTATCTTTCCTTGAAAAATTTCTTCACTTCACATAAAAATTTTTTCTAGTGCATCATTTGCTGCTATATTTCAGGGTCCTAAGATGCATTTTCCCCAAATCCCACAATTTAGAATTGGTGTGCCGAAAGCCGCAGGTCTTGCCCCACCTATCATTCCAATATATGTTTACTTTCTTGCTCATCATTCCCAGTGTCCTGAAGGTAAATAGTATCCTCATGCTAATGATCCCTTCATTTGTACTTTTAGCTGCACCTCTATGCTGACTTCAAAAATCATGTAATCAGTTAACTGCCTACTTAGATCTTTAACAGGACTATGAAACCTGTCAAAAAACAAACTCCTGATTTCTTTCTCTTCAAACAAACAAAAAAAAATTCTTTCTCTTACCATCTGCCAAGGCTTAGTCGTTATTTTACTTGTTTCAACAAATTTTAAGGCATTCTCTTCACCTTTCGTCTTTTCTTTGCACCCCAAAATTCTGCTCTTATTTCAAGACTTATCTCCAGGCACATTGTGCAAGCCATAGTTTTGCACTGAGGTTGTTGCAAATCTCAGAAGTTCTCTTCCTTCTTTTCTTAATTCATGTTCTATCTATGCAATGCAAAAAATCGCAGGGATCCTAAAATTAATCAGAGAATGTCTTTTAGCTCAATTCTCTCCAACAGCACTCCATAGTAATGCAAATGAAAAGACATCTATATTGTTAATAATCTTTACCTTTAATTTAAATACAGAGATAAAAAATAATCTGACTCTATGTTCTTTAAAAATTTATTGTGTATTCATTTTTGAGGGTCAAATATTCCATATCAAGTTTTTTGCAATTTTTCTTTTATTTCTTTACTTAATCTCCTTGTAAGGGACAACTATGACAATGAGAAGCTGTAAGTTTCCTTATCAAGTGAGGAGACAAACACAAATATTAAGAATGAAGGTATGCAAATATTGTTCTTATAAATTAATTTATAAATATAATTCTATTGCATTGTTTATTAATTTATTCCTATTTCAATAAAATGTGCAAAGAAATGTTAACTCATTATTCTAGGTATTTTGTATTTTCAAATATTTTCTTTAATGATTTTCTGCAAGACACTGTGGACATGTAGGCTATCCAAAGCAAACTTAACTACAGTTTCATCGAATGATAAATTGTCTTCACAGTGGTGTAGAAGCTGTTCTCTCCCCAAAGATTCTTCATTTGGAAAAGGGACCTTTATGGAGTTCTTATTGAATATTTAACCTCTAAGCTAAATTTGTCAGTGCATTCAGCCAGTTGGCTTCTTAAGTCAAATCTGTCGTAGAACTTACAAAACTAACAATGACAAGTTAAAATTAAAACATTTAAAATGATTTAACATTTTATCTATGAGTAAAAAAATGGGAAATGGATTACTAGAATTATGATTTTCATTAAGCTGAAGGCCTATTTATTTTCTGAAGGAAGAACTATTGTGGTCCATAGAAATCATCAAATTTTGGATAGTATCATAATGCAAAAATATAACCAAAGCATATCAAGTTTTGAATTGCAAGTGGAAGAAAATTATTTCAAGACATTTAGAAAGTGAACTGTTAAAATAATGAGTACTTGAGTATAATCATTCACCAATCTTATATTAAAGGCAAAAATCTTTGTCTAATACCATGCATTTAGTATGCATAAATGAATTATTCATAAACTTAGATAATATTAAATTTTGTAAAATTGAAATTAGTAGTGTCTCTTTCAAAACATGTCCTCTCTCTAATTATTAATTTATTAAAGTTAATAATGCTAAATGCCATCATATTCTAATGTTTAAATTAAATTTCAGTTCTATTCAACTTCAAAATACAAGAATACTAAAATACTGCCAAATATTTTAATGTATTTAATTTATTTTGCTACTTAAAAAATAAAATGCTTCAATATTTCAAATGCTGAGCTGTCTTAGGTGATAAACTATAACAACTTCTTATTTTAAATGAGATTTATTATAATCCTCTAAATGCTTGCTTACAATTCTTTCAAATTGAGTTAATTTTCTTAAAAAGATTTTGGCTAAAATTTAAAACATAAGCATATACAGACTAAGAAAGAATTAGAATAAAAAAGCAATCAACAATCTTCTTCCTTCAAATCCAAGATTTTTAAAAATAATCTTTTTTTTGCATCTTACTATTACTCTTCTGATTATACATCATTATCTTTCTTCTTTCACCTTACATGTAAAATAAAAGCCGAACAGGCCTTAATTTATTAACATTGTGATGAGGGAAAACAAAAACAAAAACTAGATGCTGAGGGAAAGCTTCCCAAATTCACTATTAAAACCCATGGGTATCTCAGACTAGTAATTAATCCCTGTGCTGTCTTCTGAGGTTGAGTGCTTAAAACAGTTAACCAAATACCATCATGCTGATCACACTTCACACATGTTCTTATTTTGACTAGTTTTTGTAAGCTTTACTATAATATTCTCTGTTTTGAAATTATTTATTAGGATAGTGAACATCTGCACATGTTATCCTAAATGGAAAAAGGAAAGACCAAATTTGAAATTCCTTTCAATGACTAATTAGGTGAACTGTTCTTTGGTTTTAATTTTATTACTTAATGATAATTTTAAATGTGTTAAAAACAAAAAAAGTAAGAACACCCCCTTTCTTAGCTTTGAAGTACTTCTCAAATATATCTAATTTATTTTTTCCAGGATTATGTGACTAACCTGTGGTATAATTGAAATTTGAATCATTTTATTTTCTAATTTCAAACTCTTTATTTAAATCACTAATTTTACTCTAAGCAATGGTGTTGACCATATTTTTTCCTATGGTAAGGTTAACTATATTCAAATTTTGAGATGAAAGAAAATATTGAATATAAATGAATCTTCAACTAAAACTGAGATTTTTCTATTGAAAAGATTTTCTTCTAACAAATTGAAGAAAAATCCCTTTGTTGCCTGTTCAATGGGGAATACTTTTGCATCTTACCTCTATTTGCTACCCACAAATCCAGATTGCCATCTTAAGTTTAAGACCATGTTTTATTAAAGTTTGAACATGTTAGATTCCAGTAGAATTTATTTGTATTTGCCAAAATCTTATTCAAAATTGTTTTTCTGGAGAAGGCCTAGCTCACAAAAGTTACAGGCCAGTTCACTGACTCTCTTTATTTTTAAAACTGACTATATTATCCATATAGAGTTATCTATAAACATGAATTTACATGAGGTCTTCAGGTAATTCAAGTAGTACAGTCTGGGAGTTGGAGGTGAGGTGAATGGGATTTTCTTATAACGGTTCTCAAAGAATAATTCTCTTCAAGACTAATTTTAATTTTAAATCAAACAAGCTTGAATGACTATGGGAATATGTAGCAAGAAAGCCCAACGTGGGCACATTTGCTAAGATAACAGAAGGTTATTTCAAAGATTTTACTTCTGTGATAGTTATAAACTCCTTGATTTTTTTTTTACCCATAAAGAGTTTTCTCTTGAATTCAGTACTAATTATGTACTCATTATGAAAAAAAAAAAAAAGAGTAGTGAAAACAATTAGATTGGGATTTTTTAATGAGCTACATGAGATAAAAAATTCAATTCCATTTTTCATTATCTTCTAACTCTGCTGGTCAAGTACTAACCAAATAATTATGATACCGTTACTAGTAACAAAAATAATGAATATCCAACTTATTTAAACCAAGTAGACACTGAATCAGTAATATAATCAACCAAGATATAATGTTAACATTATATAAAGTATGCACTTTATAGCCTTATAAATACCCATATTTTCAATGCATTGCCAAAAGACTTCTTTAATTCAGATTTACATGTGTCAGAAAAATTACTTGAAAACTGGAAATAATGACAGAAGATGGGTGAAATCCCATATATTTAGCTCCAATCACTTTCTTCATGATTAAAGTTCACAGACCCATTTACTTACATGGGAACTTGGAGATTTTGTGTAGTTGTGGTGCAGATAATTTTTTCATTGGAGCATGTAACGGTAGAAGTCCATGGCCTCATTAGATAGTAACCATGTACAGCTAACCCAGAAGTCTCAATTTGTAGAATACTTTGTTACCCAGTTATAGAAATCTCACTGCTTCCCTCTTTATCTGTCTAAAAGTCACAATTTTACCATTTTATTTTATGCTTCTACAAAGGGCATGCCTATACAAAAGAATATACACAAAATAAATTGTATTATGAGATCAGGTGGTATCAGAGCCATAAGAATATATGAGTAAGAATGAGGTCTATAGGCCAACATGAGTAAAGTCTTTGAAAATACTTTGTAAAACAAAGGCACTTTTAGAAGAATAAATGTATTTGAGATAAAAACGGCTGAGGAATGGATGATTCCTTTGTTTGTGCCTGGAGAGTCAATGTGGCCTGATGAAAAAAGAGTGAAAAAAATAAAACCCAACTCTAAAAACAATGGTATCCCAACTTTACCAAACCTATTACTCTCTTTAAAAAAGTGTAGCAGACTTTGTTTTATGGCAGCTGTAGATTTACAGAAACACTGAGCAGAAATCACAGACAGTTTCCATACGTCCTTATCCTCTACTGCACACACGGTTCCCTGTTATCACCATCTTATGTTAGGGAAGCCTATTGGTGACAACTGACAAGCCAGTAACAACACACTGTTATTAACTGAAGTTCCTGGTTTACATTAGAGTTCATGCTGTTAGTTGCACAGCTCTATGGGTGCTGCCGTGTGCACAACGTCATGTATCCACCATCACAGTGTTACACGGAATAGGGTGACTCCCCCCAGAATCCTCTGTGCTCCCCGTACTCATCCTTCCTCTGCCCTCCCCTGAAACATGATACGCAGAAAGTCTCAGCATTTCAATCTTTCTATGTCCCTTATTAGTAAAAAGAATTTTTTTTCACAGTGAATGCTCGGTAAATCTATTTGTAACGTTGACTTTTACTTTAACTACCATGAAGTACATATTTTTCAATACTTTAAAAATCTCTGAAACCACATTGTATTATCACTCAATTTGGAATGCATCTAACATTATTTAGAGCATGCTATATGATAGGCATTGTGGTAAGTACATAGTAGGTTTTATATAATTTACCTTAAATGTCAACTATGAGTAGGCAAGTAGACTACTTAAGGTTATTAATAAGATTAAATGTATTTATTAATCAGATTTATTAATCAAGTTATCCAAGTTAATGGTTAGGCCAAAAACCCATATATTCCATAACTGTGAACCCAAAACTCTCTTTCTTAATACACTACTGATCTACCTCAGACGTCCTGGTAAATTTATTGGCTTAAAATTAGCAAAGTCCTGTTTCTTTAAGGATATACCTATAAATCAACCTGGAATTTATAGATTTGTGGGTTGTGGCTAGCTGGAAAATGGAGCTGAATCACCTAAGCATTTCTCTTTCTGAGTTGAGTGCTTAAGGAAGTAAAAACAAAGAAGTTAAACAACTTAAATAGCACTCTTGTTGATCAAAACAACTAAAGGTGCAGTGGTGTGAAAGATACATTTTATCAGAAAGAATTTAATGGGTTTCTGATTCTTCAAAAAATTTTTTTTTCTTATCCCAGAGCTTGTGGTATCATTTGAATCACTGGTAAAGTTTGCAACTGGATATGATCACATGGGTCAGCTATGATAATTCCACATTATATCAATGTACTTGTAGTAACATAATAAAATACTACATTTTTTTCTTATGGTGCTTCCAAGTAGAAAGCAAATCAACCAAGTAGATGTGTAAACATGGACGAGAAAATGCTAACCTATCTGAGCAAAATCTATCCAATACCATCTTTTAATGACTATTTATTTGTTATCCACAAAGAGTGAGATGCTAACTTATGGGTAGGCTTGTTTGCTGAAACGTTATCTGTGAAGTCAAATGCATCCACTTGAATGGAAACAGTGGGGCTGAGCCTTTTCTGTTTATTTGCCGTGTTATCAGCAACATTTAACATGGATCTACACTCCACAAGCACCACCAACTGAAGCACTGCAAACTAAAAGATTATGTACACATAAAATTAGGTAATGTAATACGAAATTAAGCTATTTACCATTTTTTTTGAAAATGATTATAAAAAAGCAAAACAGTTAATGTCGTATATATTTAACATTAAGTGTAGAGTAAATAATAGTATCCTTCCACATGAGAACTTTTTATAAAGCATTATAGAAAAACATATAAAGAGGGACAAGTAATTAATTATAAATATTAACTATATTAAACATGTTAAATACAAAAATATCTTCTTAATTCATCAAGCCACTATACCTTTAATAGCAAATAAGTTAAAAATGGTAAAATTTTAGTCATCTGATTGAGAAGATATTGTGACCAAAACTGAGTTCCTCAGATTTTTTAAGAAAAATATTAACACTTGAAAAAGTTTAATAATTAGATGATGAATATTTATTAGAATTACTGAGTACGAAGATCATAATTCACAATTTTGCATTTTAAATGTCACAATTTGTTTCTTGCATTTTGCTCCCTCTTAAATTTCCTCTACGCATTTTAACTGAATTTCAGAGCAGAGACCACTACTATTTTCCTAGAATAACATCTTCTAATATCGGTAAATACTTTCTTCTTTTTTAATAAACATTAGGTGGGTTAAATTCACCTAATGGAAGCCTCCATGGAAGGACAAAAAGTTTATCTAAAATCACTTAAGTGAAAGAACCGTCCACTTGTATGTCACTTGGCTCATTGCCCGCGTTCCCTATTTGTTACAGATCAGCTGACGCTGGCCACATTCCAGTATGCGAATAGCTGGAAGAAGTTTTCTTTTCCTAAATTGGTTTTTGTCTTTCCCCTATGTGCCCCGCAAATGCAGCAGCATTGATCAATCCGCAGTGGTGGCGTGCTGTACGGCAAGGACACAGTTAGCCTGCACTCTTCATTTTCCTTCCACGCTGACAAGTATCTCTTCTACATGTGATGCCGCCATTGATTTTCCACGTTACCTCCACTTGTCCAGATCTATTCTGGGCGACTCTTTTCTAATAAAAAGATTCCTTCAAATGTGGCAAGGAAAGTCTCATTTGCGTGACTTTGACACACTTAGTCACCTTATTTACCACATTAAGAAAGTGTTTCAATTCTTCTTGGAGTCTAAAACTTGTTTGTTTGTTTGTTTGTTTGTTTTTACTGCTATTCACATAAATTATTCAACCTAATCAGATGACTACTTTATGAAATGTATGCCCTTTAAATAGAATCATTCTTAACACTTGACCATATGTATCTATATATGTGGTCAAGAATTTATATACATATAAATTCTTGGTTCAAAGAGAAATTCAGGATGTGCACATTCTCATTATCTAATGTAAAATAAGAAGAGCATGGAGGAAACCAAACATATTTGACATGTATAAATTAAAACCAAGAAGCATGGCGGCAAAAAAAAAAAGATGCATGTAGGAGACTGTTCTGCGTGGCGTGGGCCCAGCTCCCACTCAGAGATGCATAGGACCCACGCCCACAGATGGGTTCTCCCGTGGGGAATCAGGCCTGCATTTGTATCTAAGCCGCTCTGAGTCTTGCTTTTGCTAAAACTCCCTCACCCTGAATTGAGACAGCAAGTGATTACTGTAACTTCCTAAAATCCAAGCTGAACCTTCCTAGGATGCATGCAAGGGTTCAACCCTTTTTCCTTTTTCACTTGCAAATATCCTTCTTCTGTGATGTGATTAGCGGCATTGGCTCCTTTGTTGTCTATAAAAGGTAACCACCTAAAGAGAACCTGTGCTTAGTAAATGAGGACCATCATGTAATGTGACCAGAAAACCAATAAAGGCCTGTCATGGCGGAGGCTGTGGGCTTTCGCTCCCCTTGAGAGAAAAGCCACACTGTCCCTTTTCCTCCACCCGACTCGGTAGTCCGTGTAAAGGTCTTATTTCATCCACAATGAGGCAGACACTGCGGGCTGGTGTCTGTATCAATGCTTTCAACTCTTTTCCTCTCAACTCATTTCTACCTATGAGGAGGCCTTTGGAACAATGGAAGAGTGATATACACATAACATCTACACTGTACAATGCAGGATAGCAATGCAATGTTGTGCTTGTTTTTCCCTCTGAGTGTTTGCTCTAAGGGACCTGCATGGGTGTAAAAATCCTTTCCATGAGGCTCAGCCCAGACCTCAGGAGAAGAAAGGTTCTGAGAGAGCTCGAACCCTGGAGGAGCATGTAAGGAGAAATGTGTAGTGATTGACTGATGGACAGTGTGATGGAAAATGAAATGATGATTTATAGCAGTCTCTGGACTCTGTATGTATAATCTTCTAGGAGTGAAATTTTAATTTTGGTCATGAATGGTACCTTATAATCTTCTCAAACGTTTTACCAAAGCTAAGGTATTACAAATGTGTAGTTGATTATTAACAAAGGTTTTTGTGATTTCTAAATAACGAAGTCCATGCATATTCTTACAAAAGAATGTGGTGTTTCACATGGGAACCTACTAAACCAGAAATAAGAAACGGTTCTTAAATCTGGCCATATATCAGAATTACCTTGAAAAACTTTCAAAAATATAGATTTAAAAATTTGGCCCCAACTTATATTGAATCAAAATCAGGGGAGATTTAAGAATATAAGCTTTAAACTCTTTAAAGGTTATTTTTATACAAAAGCTCAAGTGTCGTTCAAAATGAATAAAGCAAGAGGACAAAATTAATTCCAAGAAAATCCCATAGGTGTTATTGTGATGATAAATTCAAGTAGATTAGTCTTTCCTACAATCAGTGAAAGTTGGTTTTAAAAAGTCAGTGACATTCCACCTCTAGCCAACTCGGAATGTATCCTAAAACAGTGACTCAGTGGTGTAAAAAAAAATGTGTTATGCAAAATATTAGTAGTTGTTCCAATGCAATGGTACAATGGGAAATGGTAGCCTAATGAAATTCAGTGTCTATCAGGATATCTCAAAACCTTTGACACTGTTACCTTGCTAGTCCATAAAGTATATTATGTTGTATTGCCCAAACTGCTCTGAGATTAGATTTTTTCCACAATACTTTTTTTCAGAATAAATATTACTTGAACACAGTAAAGCCATTTCCTGAACTGATACCACAGTTTCTTTTATAATATATGCCTTCAGCCTTCTAACCTAGTGTACTTTTTCCCTTGTCAGAAAACAAAATTCATCTAAATTTTAATGACCTCATTGTCTTTTTTCAAGCATTCAAGATTCCAGCAGCATCCCATCTAGCCAATAGAAAGGAGCTCCAAAGAGATACACAAAATGAAAGACTAAGGGGCAAGAAGTGAACAGTTTGTGGTAGAATTCTGGGATTTCTTTTTAAAGTAAAGGATAAAATAATGTAGCACCCCCAAAAGATGCTGTTTTGCTATAGTGATGATTTGAAGCTGAAGGCACTTGAAAACAGCAAACACAGGGATGTTTTCTCTTGTTAGAGTAATCAAACAAGAGGGCGGCTGGAATGCCCTGGCAGCCAACGCAGAGAGCTAACAGAAACCTAAACCACAGTGAATTCCTGTAAATACCACAAAGTCAAGAAATCAATACCCATGGACAGCCAATCACAAACAGACAGGTAGGCTTTAACCAAATAAGGTAACGTCTTGGGCTGTAGCAATGGAATCTTCTTGCTCTGCTTCTCAGGCTGCTCTGCAAAAGCCCTTCTCCCTGGGCCCCAGCAGCAGAGATGCGAACCGCCTTCTCCCAGGCTCTGCCCGGTGGAAATCGGTAATGGTTGCTCAAATAAACTGAACATTTTAATAGGCCTCAGTGTATCCGAAGACACATCCCACAAAAGGGTCTCAATTGCCAAAGATCCTCCCTCTGGAAATTTCATCAACCAGGGTCCATTCCCTCCTAAGACAGGAGAGGTGATGCCAAGTCCAGGCCACGCCCAGAAAAAGCCTGTCCCCAGCTACCATGCCACCCTGTCTACTCTTCTCAGGGCCCATTTGTCTTCCCTAAAACCGTTTTCTCTCCCCTCACACACTTACAGACCCTCTCCCTTTTCCCTATTAAGATGGTATCTGAGCTGAACTCTAAGGCAGCTTGGGGAGTTACTCATTTATCCCCTAGGTATCTCCCCCACACGCATGAGGTATACATAGTGTTAAACTTCTGTTTGTCTTTCTTTCATTCATTTGTTTTACAGGGGTCTCCGTTAAAAATCCAGAAAGGTCAAGGAAAATCATTTTTTCCTCTTCTTCATAGGGTTTACAAAGTGGTTTATAATAAGTCTCACATCACATTCTATGAATATTATATTCTGCTTCCTTTAGTTGTAACTTGCTTAGTGACTTCACATCACCCTGCTTTATATTGCACACGTTTGATGGCAGGTTTTAAGTGGCAACTTGTCTAGACTGGCTGGCATTCCTTTAGACTGTCATCGATCCTCCTCTGCAGTTAGGGGTCACGGTAAGTGGCTAAGATATGTAAGATCTTCATTTCCTATAGAAACACAGGGTGCGGCAAAAGTAGGTTTACAGTTATGAGCATGTGAAATAGTTTCTTCTTGCATTATTATTTATCAATTATCACATTATTTTCCATAGAAACAACTGTAAACCTACTTTTGCCCCACCCTGCATTATCATCAACAGTTTCTTCGAAGTTTCATAATTTTGAATTATTTATACATCTAAACAACTTCATGTTTGTCTTCCTTAATACAGACTGAATAATTAAATGCAGTATATTTGGTTTAAGAAAAATTCACAATATTTACTTATATGTGTCTAAGTATGATAGAAATTTAAATATATTTTTCTGCAGCTATCTGAACTTTCACATGGTTTCTAATTTTGAAGTGAACTAGTTTCATTTTCATTGGAACTTTTATGTCACAGTTTTATCCGATAATATATTTGGCCACAAAAGGCTTTGAAATCATTTTCAAAACATTTTTAATGGTTCAATTGTTTCATTCCTAAAACAATTTATTTTCCTTATGGTGTGTAATAACATTTTATTATGTTCTTTTATGCATTTTTATCACATATTCTGAAACATAATCATTTTATTGGCATTTACTTTGTTGATGTCAATATTGAGCAATAATAAGAATGTAACGACCTGTTTTAATGAGTCTATTATAAGCATTCATGTATCATAATCTCTATTATGATTGGATATTCCTGAGTGTGAGGAGATGGTTTATGAAGAGTAAATAACTCAGCGGTACTATGTCTGCAACCTCGGAGACAAAACACTGACTGTGTCTGAGGAATAAGTGAACATGACACACACTCGTGGTCTCCGCTTTTGAGCTCCTGAGAGATGTTTGCAAGTCCATTAGGTCCTGTAAGGCCCTGGGTTTCATGAGCAGTTAGTGCTAATGGGTTTGTACTGCAAGACATCCGTGGATACTGGCAGTTATAGCAATAAAGCTTAGATGATATTAAGGCTACACTTGATAAACCTGACTGACGTCTGTGAAGAACACAGTGAGAGTCTTCATGAGATAATTATGGGTAATTCTATGTAAGAAGTTATGCAAGAAAAAGTTTATGGGTTGAACCATAAAATGTGTTTAGAATGACTATAAAATGACAAATATTGATGATTATTGTGGAATATTGAAAGAGGTGGTGAGAGGATTCAAATGGCAGGCTTTGCCATATATCCAAGTACATTATTTTAAAATCCGTGATGTATCATCAGCATGTATTTCTCCTTCTGGAAAGCTCAAAAATGAGCAAGAACTGTAAAATAATCTGATCCCCACCCTGTGTCTTTCCTTTTAAATGGTAAATGATGGAATGTGAATGTACGGTGGAAGCAAGGGGAGTTTTTCTCTGAAAGTGTTGGAAGATGCCGTTGGGTGTCACACTGCCAGCGGAGGAGGCGATGGCAGGCAGCTACCTCCTGTCCTGGGGGACTGAGTGCTCTTCAGGTATCACCTGTCTTTTTCAGAACCTTATCATTTTGTGGGGAGACAACTAAAGTTTTCAGAACCTTATCCCGTGGGTAGCAGGACATACAAAAGATTCACACTCAGAACAGCCCCTTGTGACAATGTGTGAGTATGTTTGTGTTTGTGTTTAGAAGCGATGGAGGCCTTTACTTCCCTGAAGAAGACATCCGACTTTATTTCTTACAAAAAGACTCTAAAATGAGGGTGTGTGGATGAACCTCAGGGAACAGTTATTTCCCAGAGATCTGCTTGGTACAGACTGTGTATGTGCAGAATGCGGGGAGATCAATATTCTGAAGAGATCCCGCGTTCTTTAGTCTCCATGTGAATTTAGAAAATAACTGACAAGTGGAAAAGTCAGAATTATTGAATAACTTTTTCTAATTGCCGTCACTAGAGTCAGAGGAGCCTAAAGTAATTGCTTTATCATTATCTGGTGGTGACATTTTATATTCATGCATACATACATACATACTGTATAATAACTACATTGGTTGTTGATTCTTACAGTTTAAAACAGTAGGAAACCAAGGCAATTATATAAATAAATAAGTCACTTGCTCAGAGCCCTAAAACTGACAGTGCTTTTTTTATTGCTGTAAAATATACATGTTGTGATATCTCTCATTTTAACCACCAACAATCATACCGCTCAGTAGCATTAAATGCATTTACAAATTTGTATAACCGTGACCACTGTCGATCCCTAAAACATTTTGATCATCCTCAACAAAACTCTGTACCTATACACAATACTTCCTATTTTCCTCTCTCCAGGCCCTAATGACCTCCATTCTCCTTTTTGTTTCTCTGAGTTTGCTCATTATAAAAACCTCTTCTAAGTGAAATCATACAGTACTTACCCTGTTAAAACTGACATCCCTGTCTTGCTCCCAATTGTAAGGGGAGCACTTTTGGTTTTTGTCCACTGAGCATGCTGCTAGCGGTGGGTCTGTCATATACAGCCTGTATTACGCTGAGGTATGTTCCCTCTGTACCCACAAGGGTGGGAGTTTTCATCAGAAATGGATGCTGGATTTTATCAAGTGTTCTTTCTGGGTCTGTTGGTATGTTATGTAGTTTTTATCTTTTGTTTTGTGTATGTGGGTATCACATTTATTGATTTGTAAATGCTGTACCTAGCTTGCATTCCCAGAACAAATCACACTTGACCATGATGTATGATCTTTTTGCTGTATTACTGTGTTCAGTTTGCTAATATTTTATTGAGGACTTTAGTGTTTGTGTTCATCAGGGGTATTTGTCTATAATTTTCTTCCTTCGTAGTGTCTTAATCTGGTTTTGGAATTAGGATAATGCTGGCCTTGTAAATGAGTTTGGGATTCTTCTCTCCTCTTGAGTTATTTAAATATTTTGAGAGGGAAAGGTATTAGTGTTTCCCTGAATGTTTGGTAAAATCCACACGTGAAGCCATCTGGTGCAGGGCTTTTGTTTGTTGGAAGTTTTTTGATTGCTGCCTCAATTTCATTAGGTGTGAACTGTCTATTCAGATTCTCTAGTTCTTCCCGATTTAGTTTTGGAAGATTGTATGTTTGTAGGAATTCATCCATTTTTTCCAGGTCGTTCAGTTTGTTGGCTTGTAGTTGTTCATAATATTTTCTTACAAGCCTTTGTGTTTCTTTGGTGTCAGCTGTTATTTCTCCTCTTTCACTTTTGATTTTTTTTTTAATTTGGGTCCTCTCTCTTTTTTCCTTCATGACTCTGTTTAAAGGTTTGTCAATTTTCTTTATCATTTCAAAGAACCAGGTCTTGGAATCATTGATCTTTTGAAGTTACCATAGTTTTTAATTCAGAAGACTGGCACTAAAAGTCATTTCATTCCTTAATATTGAAATATTTACATGTTTACGTTAGTCTTAAAAATTCAAGGACTCCACTTTTAAATACATTGTGTGAAACTTTTTATATGAATTCAGAATGAAAATATAGAAATTATGAGACTCTACTTTTCAAAATAGTTAATACAGATTTAGAGTAACAATATACTAATAGGTCCAAAAGCATGAAAATTAATTTGTAACAATATGAAATTTGTGAATTTGCTTACATTTTATATATTGAAAATGATTATTAAAGCTATTATTTAACATTCTAAAGAATAAATATTGTAAGTACCTAGTGAGACAAAAATTGTGTGTTAAGATTGCATTTTGTTATATTGTCAGTTAGAAGAAAATGAAGGCCATTTTTCTTTGAGCGTGCTACTCAAACTCTGTCTCATAAGTCACTTCTGGCTTGGCCTTTCTTGTCATCACTAACAATGCTACTGAAATCTAATCCTATCCATTTTTCTTTCACCAGTGCTGATTCTGATTTATTGACTCTGAGCTGCTGAAAAACGTAAAATTAAACAAATGTATAGTTTCATATAATTAGTGAAGATAGACCCTTTGTACTAGACATTGTAAACATCCTCAGGTGGGAAATACTGAGATATTATTAGTCTACAACAATACATCATAATTTGCTCATGAACCTCTTTTCCTCCTTTTTCATCACACGTACCTTCAAATATATTATAGAAAATCTTCCTGAAGTGACTTACACTGAAAAACGACCGTAGGTCATTGGATGGGGGCTCCCTTTCCGACGGCTGCTAAAAGAGGTCTTTCCTTAATGGCCAACAGCTTTTGCTAACTTCCTGGGATTCCAGAAATGCTAATCAGCAGCTCTAGTCGGCAGCACATTTATTACACCCTGACATGCTGAAGACAGCTGGTTACAAATAGAACTGCCTCTTGAAAAATGCTGCTACAGTGTTTTATAATAAAGTGCACCAATTAGATGCATTCATTAGGACAAACTGCTTGTCTTTTCCCATATTAGAGCTTTTTAAAAAGCACAATGTTTTTCATAGCTTACCCTGCTCTATATTATTATTAATTGAACATAGCACATTACAAAGTTTAATCCAATAACTATAAATACATAATGAATAATAGTTCCTTGGAGACTGTCAGTTCTGCAAGGACCCACTTGGTTTCATACTCTGAGATGAATAATATCAGGGAAGCCTTGCTCAATTCCAAGGGGTTTCCAGATATTTGGGGGATATTATTTCAATAAATAGCATTGACATAATTTAAAATTATTTCATGTAATAATTGACAAGGATCCTTTCCCCCAAATATTCTAATTTTCTTAGGAATAAAGATTCATGGTGTTACACATGATGCTCCTAGCTCATAGATTACCTTGATTGTTGGCTTTCCTTTTCACACATAATGCAATATGGTGATAGCAGTAAAGTTCCAAGGCTAAGAATTCCAAAAGGGAAAAAGGCATCACAAATGTTGTGATGTGTGGACAAGAATCTCTCCCTTTTGGGGTGGGGAGGGCATAGGATTATTATACAACACTGTGAGTTAAATAGTGCAAGATAGATTGGGCTGGTTTTTCTGCTGGCAAGAACATTATTTTTCAGTATCTTGCTTATGCACAAACATGTAGACTTGCTGGCACTACCTGGTTCCTCTCTATAATGGATATACTTTGCATGAGGACCCTGACCTCTGTTATAATTATTTAGTCCTAACTTTGAATGAAGACACACTAATGATGGCTACTCATTTTGTTGTATTTATAATTTATATGGTTTATGTCTTCACACATTGCTAAAAAATGGCAACATTTATCTCCCTTAAAGTTTTTGAGTTGTCAAATTGGATGAAGGAAATGAAGAGAAACCTGGTCAGTTAATACAAAAAGATAATAATCTTACATATTCTCCAGGATATGCCATCAAGTATTTTAAACTAGAAATCCACTTCTTTAAATTACTATAATTTTTAAAATGTATTTTACACAAAAATAATGTCTCTAGGCAGTGTCCTTTGCTAGTGCCCTGTGTTGAACAAATCCTATTGGCAACTTCCATTATCATAAAAATGTATTTGCCGTCACAGGTCTGCCCTAGCATTTTGATGATGAATAACGGTAAGAAATTTATGTGCCATATAAAAGTGCAAATAATATAAATCATACCCAGCATTGGTATTGAAGACATTTGCTTCCGCCGATGGCACGAAATCCAGCATCAGACCCGAATGATCGATTCATATGGGTTGCCAAACAGAAACGACTGTCATGGATACACTGGCTTTCACAAGTTCAGTGGGAACAAATGCACAGAGAAAACTGACATCCGAATGCTGGGAACCATGCTTATCCTAAATATTTGAAATAACTGTTTCTTTCTAATTTATTCCATTTTAATCTAGTTTATTTGATGACAGCAGAGTAGCCGCAGACCACTATACTGAATACGCTATCCACTGAGTCAAGATCTGCAATTTGACAAACGTAACGTTAGATGATACCGTCATTTCACTTAAAACACAAATGCACAATGTGTATAGTACTCACTTGTACGAGGACATAGTGAGGCTTGGGGTCCAACATAACAGTTCTTCTATTGTCAACTTTGCACAAAAGGTTTTAAAACATTCCACAAATATTCGGGGAGCCCCATCCAGACACGATGCAGGTGACTGGCTACAGTGTGTAGCTCTCTTTGTCAGTAAGATAACGAAGATATATTTTTCTGCATTTGTTTTTCTTTCTGATCTATATTTGTATTATGTTTTTTTTTTTTACTTAGCTGTACTATTGAAAGTTATCAAAATCATAATGTTTTAGGCTCTAGCGTCTCATTTTTAAGTAACTTAAAATTTCACGTGTAAATTAAGTATAATTGAAAGATATGTTCTAAAATGGTCCAGAATTTTAATCTTGGAAAATGTAAGGCTTTTTCACTCTTTAAATATATCAACTATTATATGTATTTTATGTTTACTTAGATGATTCTACATATTTAAGAGATACTAACAGTATTAAGACTATCTTTCTTGATATTTGTTTTTATGATAGTATAAAATTTATTTTGATAGTTTAAATTATAAGATCCAGAAATGTTTCATTGTTAACCTCTATGCTAAAGTTTGTAACATAATGTTGGAGTGATTTTTAAAAGTTTATTGATTTGGAAGATAAAATATTTCCTTTTTATGGTGTCAAATGGAGTTACATATGCACATAATTAGGATGAAAAAATAACACAATAGTGACTAATGAGCCATTATATATCTTTATATTTGAACATCTTGGAGAAAAACATTGAAAGTTTAACCAAGACATAATTGCTGTCACTTTGAATAATGTGCCCGAAACAGAAAGCCAAACAGCATTTTGATGTCCTGATATAGTTAGTTTTGTCCACAGTGATAAAAAGCCTTTGCCTGAATACTCTGTTCACAACCCCAGTGCAATTTTACGTTTTTCTTGTGTGGCCATGGCATTTCTGTTACAATATTATTTAGACTCGTTCTGTCACTGATCTTCACGTGCAGTTGTTTCTTATATGCAAAGATCCCTGAACATATTATAGATGGACTGCATGCACAGTAAAGCCATACAAGGTGGGGTAGAGCAGGACAATGGCTTTAGTCTTGCATGGCATTTTCAATGAACCACATGTGTTAAAGAAACACCAGCATCATTTTAATGGGATACACGGTTGGAGGTCAGAGGATATGCTAAGGTTGTCCTCCCTGCCCTCAGAGAAGCCTGGACCCTGAGCGCGTGGAAGAGAGAGCAGTTCCCGTGGCAGGTAAAGAGCATCCTGGGGTTGGAGGGAGCAGAAGTGAGCGCAGTTCCTGGCCGAGAAGAAAACACAAGACAGGAAACAGGGAAGCCAAACCTTTGGTAAAGAATGGATCCCTAAATTGTAGGCGAGGAGAAAACCAGAACAGGAGCATTTCCTATTAACAGGAAAGGAGCCTTAATACCGGAAAGGGACAGCCCAAAGCAGAGGGGCAGGGTAATTAGCAATACCACGAACTGGCTCTGGAAAAATGAAAAAGAGAAATGTGGAAAGGTGAGAAGAGAAATGATCCCCTTCGCTCCAGTGATGCGGTGATGAAGGAATTTGAAGCATAAGAATTGTATGTCATGAATAATTTGTCTCGTGGAAATGTGCTTAACTTGTCTGACAGTAAATTGGAAACAATCTTCACGCTTTGGTGAGGGTGAAGGAAGGCGCCGCGCATTCTGGTGACATGTTAATACTGTCAGGCCTCCGCAGCTCTCTCCCTTCGCCGTGTCAGACAGATGGAGACCCTGACAAAGTGCTTCCTTTCCCACTTCTGATGCCCGGAGAAGCAGACTCGGCGAAAGGCACGGATGCCTTCCGTCTAAACGATTTACATAGGATTGGAGCAAACGAAAAGGAGTACACGATACAAGTACGTAAGGACATAAGTCATTCCAACCAATGGCACAGATGCCTCAGTGACTGACATACAGAAATGGCATTTGATTTGAAAGGGCCTTTATTATTTATAATTTGGAAAATATACCTCACTCATGTTTGTGTCTGTCTACACTTGGTACGAGTTAAGTGTAGCACTCAGAAAATACAAAGAAGCCAGAATATCGGTGATGAGAAAAATAACTTTGACATTCGTTAAAAGCCCTTCTTCTCTCCATCTCAATCCTCAGATCTTAGTGGAAAGTATGTGAATTATTTGTCTTTTTGACTCATAATAAATTCCCTGTGTGCATAGTCTGTTTGTCCTAATAATCTTCTTCACTATTACTATTTCTCTAAACTACAAACTAAAACAAAACCTGGGCCATAGTTTCTCACTCTCCTGATTGCTGTATGTTCCCTGCCTGTGATTTCCTATAGATCCAAGTTATACCACTGTCTTCATCAATTGTCTCAACTATTTTAAAGTTTGATCTACCAGAATGGCCACATCCTGCTCCTTGGCCACCCATAACGACTCAATATTTTCCAAGTTTGCTATGTTCAATCCTGCTTATGTTGCCTTTGGGCATGTTCATGAATTTTCCTGCAATACATTTGTTCTCATTTTCTTCCTAAAAAAATTCACTTTCCTTCCTTCAATCCAATTCATGTGTGAAAGCTTCACTTACTATTATATATGAATTATCAATACCATCTGTTTGCATTCATTAGATTATTTAAGTCAAGAATGTTTTAAATTCATTTTTATGCCCCTGTGCATACCCAAATATTCAATAATGTTTGGTTCACTCTAACTTATGAACTGACTAAATTCTTATTGCTTGCTCTTCTAGAAGTCTAACATTTAAATATTATTTGGAAATGAAAAATGTATGCATGGCAGTAATCAAGGTTTTATTCCAAATATTGAAACCAATAAAACAAAAACACTGGCCTCTGATCTGTCTGTACTCTTAGGGCAAAATTAGTTTTATGGGCCCATGTTATTTGTAAGTTTCTTTCTTACTATTTTTACTTTAAAGATATATGCAGCTCCAAACATTTATTGCAGTCTTTATTTGGAAATAATGGATAGCTTTGCATTTGGAAATCATATTAATTTGTTTATCTTATCAGCAACTCAACAGTTTTTGAAGTTGATGCTGTCAGTATTGACTATACCAAATTTAAATAGATTTTTTTAACTGATCACTCACCCAATTGCAAGCCAACCCTATGTCTTAAAATTTTAGTCAATTCATTAAAGTTATTTAGTGCACAAAAAGATGCATATTATATTGCTCCCCACACTCTGTCAAATCCTTTCAATATGCATACCAATCAATTTGTTAACACATTTTCAATAGGTAACTACACCAGTACCTTAACAATGGGAGAGTGATAATGGTAAGGAAAATTTATTTAAAGTACACTGTTTAAAGTTATATATAAAATAGCATGTGTAGTAGAAAAATTTAAAATATGATGTGCAATATTTTAAAATTACAAATGCAAATAATTCTACACAGTGAAAAATTACTTGAGCATTTAAAATTATGAATTATTTAATTATAAAATATCATACATGTGGAAGTGTACATCTTTATAATTGTCATGGTAATTTGTTTCATTTTTTCTGTTTTGATAATAAATTTCTTTTTAAGCTTAAATCATCTTGTTAACTCCAAGGTTCATCACATTGTACATAAGTATTATTCTGTAACATACGTATATTTTGTATATTATACCAAACCACACTTTATCTCTTAGTTATCTTGTAGGTGTTTGTGACTTGCACTAAGAGAGAAAATACAGGAGGAGAAGCAGGATAGAGCTAGACATTAAAATTAAGAACTATTTTTGTTTTTCAAATATAGATCTGAGCCTGCCTATTATACACACAAATGGAGAGTTCTCCTGAAAACTTTTATATATGTTTCAGCATCTCTGTTGCACAGGAGTTTTATATATTTATTTATTTATTTTTGTTTTGGGTGATAGGTTGGAGCATGCTTAAAAGCTTATGAGAATGAATCAGTGAGTCTAAGATGGAAAATACAGGGAAGATAAGTAATTGAGCAAGTGAAGTTGTTGAGAAAGAAGTAAAGGTAGTAATCAGAACCTAGGCAGAAGGATTCTACCTGAGAAGAGAATAATATTACAGGTTGTAATAAAGTGGGATGAATGTGCTGGTACAAGAAAGTTTCCTGGTTCAGTGGTAGAACTTGAGGGGATTTTTATGTTATTTTAAATCTATCATGTCATGACAATACATATATTACTATAATCCCTTCCACATATATACATATGTGTATATGTGTGTGTGCATGTATACCTAGGTATGCGTATGTATGTGCATATTTGTATTTATATTTTTATATGTGAAACACTGAATTGTCTGGCCTAAAATATATATTGCCTTAAATAAAATTATAGCTGCATTTTGTTGTGATTAGGTGTGCTGGTAAAATAGATTTATAACGTTTGTATGGAATTGTGTTGCTTCAAAATAAATTCAAATAAATTCAAATTCATTTTTAACATTAAAATAAAACATCAGAAAAAAAGTACAGGAACTGAGTATAACATGACACATAAAAGAAGATAGCAAAAGAACTTTTAGCCCTGGCTGGTGTAGTTCAGCAACTTAAGTGCCAGCCTAAAAAGTGACTTTTTAGTCACAAACTAAAAAGTCACTGGTTCGATTCCCAGTCAGGGCACATGCCTAGATGTAGGCCAGGTCCCCCCTCAAGAAATCAATGTTTTGGTGTTTCTCCCCTTCTCATTCTCCCTCACTTCCCTGTCTTTAAAAAAATAATAAATAAATGAATAAGATACACAACAAATAACTTCTACAAGTATAACTACAGACATCAAGAAATGAAAGTTACTTAATTGCACTTGATAACTACCATTAATACAGTAAAGTTCAAATATAACACTCATCTCCAAAGTTTCATTAATTGTAAAGTAAGTAAATCAGAACAATGTAATTTTTACTCACACGAGGACTCAGATAAAATGCACCACGCAGACCCGTGGATACAGGCAACGAAATGGCGGTCACCGCCGGCCGGGAGGGGGAAGGAGAACAAGAAGGGAGCAAGGGGCTGAAGGTACAGCAAGGAAAGGAGACCGCAGAGGGTGTATTACAAAGTCGTGCACCTGAAAGTTATACAACGTTATTAACCACTGTTACCCAAATAAATCTAATTAAATTTTAAAACAAATAATGTTATATATTTTTAAGTTAGAGATTGCATTTATACTTTAAACTGCACTGATTTGTACTAAGTATGCATTTGCTATTAGTGGATTGAAATTAATATTATTGCCATTAGTGGTCACATATTAATATAATTAAGTATAGAAAAATTTAAATATTAAGTAGCTTTTAGAAGATGGTTTTGAATAAGGAAGTAATACCTGGCAATGAAAATCTGATCTAATAACATTTCAGATACTCATACTAAACAACTCATGCTGTATATTACTATTTTTTCTGACATAAATAAAACATAGGTATACTTTTAGAAGTTAAATGATTAATGGAAGGGATGTTACCATAAATACTAGAAGCTCAAGGAAACAAAATTCTTTAAGATATAGCCAATGACCAGAAAAAATGCTAATTGATTTTACATTGTATGTAATCTATTTGATTCCAATTTAACTCTGTCCTAGGATACAAGTGCAAATGTTTATAAAGCAAATATCAACTTAATTTTAAGAGTAGCAATTGTGAATACATTAATTATTTATTAGTAAATATGGTGCTATACTTTAAAAACTACTAACATATATAAGTTGAGATATAGTAGACAAACAACTGGCAAAAGAAATCCTAAATTTGAATAATTAAATTTAAATGTAGCTCAAAATCACTTTGTTTCTCAAATTTTAAAAATTATCCAAGATTTTATTTATTTTGAAGACTCACTAAAAATATCCATGGTTAGAAAAACAAACATCTTGTTGCTGTTTCTTCTCTATTTCTTTATGAAATGATGGGGAATTTTCCCATGAGATAAAAATTTATATCTGTGCTCACAAAGTGTACCTAGTACTGTATTTATTCCACAATAAATGTCAGTTTTTAACAAACCATGCATCAATATTAGTGAGAAAATCAAGACTAGAATTAATGAAGTAATATTATACATACTCTGAGATATACAGATTTAAGCTTTTCAAAAGCTCTGAAATACTAACTAAAAGTAATGGAGAAAAAGGGTAATTTGTTCAGTGCATGAAAATAGGCTGCACTGACATATAAGCAATGTATTTAAAATTTACTGCGAGGGCCTGTCAAATGGAGATTTTCAGTCAGACTTAGAGCTTTTCTTCTCTCGTTTTTTCTCTGTGTTCTCATCTATCAAACACAGTCCTTGGTCTCCTGTTCTACCTAAAGACTTTTCTGACAACTTGGAATTCCATTATTTTTTTCTCTGTTCATTATTTTATCTCTCAGGTTTTTTTTTTTTTGGTAAATGTTCACATGTAAGAGATACACAACATTTTCTAAAGCCACCAGAAATAAATAATAGCAAAAAAGGATAAGTTAGGATGATTCTAGCCACAAATACCAATAATCTGTAAATAAAATCAGAAATGAAAAAGGAGAAATACCAACTGACACCAAAGAAACACAAAGGTTTGTAAGAAAATATTATGAACAGCTACATGCCAGCAAACTGGATGACCAGAACTAAATGTATAAATTCCTAGAAATATGCAATCTTCCGAAACTAAATCAGGAAGAATCAAAGAATCTGAATAGACAGAGAGTTCACACCTAATGAAATTGAGCAGCAATCAAAACTTCCAACAAACAAAAGCCCTGCACCAGATGGCTTCACGTGTGGATTTTACCAAACATTCAGGGAAAAACTGACACCCCTCCTTCTCAAAATATTTCATAAAATTCAAGAGAAAGGAAGATTCAAATTCATTTTACAAAGCCAGCATTATCCTAATTCTAAAACCAGATAAAGACACTACGAAGGAAGAAAGTTATAGACAAATACCCCTGATGAACATAGGTGCTAAAATCCTCAAGAAAATATTAGCAATGCGAATACAGCAATACATCAATATGATCTATGGCATGATCAAGTGGGACTTACTCTGGGAATGCAAGGCTGGTACAACATTCACAAATCAATAAATGTGATACACTACATAAACCAAATGAAGAATAAAAACACATGAACAGATCAATAGATACAGAAAAACATTTGATACCATCCAGCAGCCATTTATGATAAAAACTCTCACCAATGTGGGTACAGAGGGAACATGCCTCAACATAGTAAAGGCCATATATGACAAAGGCATCATACTGAGTGGGCAAAAACTACAAGCGTTCCCTGTCAGACTGGAAATAAGGCAGAGATGTCTGCTTTCACCTCTCTTATTCAATGTAGTACTGGAAGCCCTAGCCATAGCAATCAGACAATAAGAAGAAACAAATGGCATCCAAACTGGAAAGGAAGAGGAAAAACTGTCATTATTTACAGATGACATGATACTGTACATAGAGAACCCCAAAGAATCCACCAAGAAACTACTAGAGCCAATACATGAATTCAGTGAAGTAGCAGGATACAAAAATTAATTTCTAGAAATCAGTTGCATTTTTATATGCCAATAATGAACTAATGGAAAGGGAGATTAAGAATGCAACCCCATTTATAGCTGCTACAAAGAGAATAAAATACCTAGGAATAAACCTAACCAAGGATTATAAAAGTCCTGTACTTGTAAAATTATAAGACACCAAAGAAAGAAATAGAAGAAGGTACAAATAAGTGGAAGTACACATCATGTACATAGTTAGGAAGAACTAACATCATTAAATTGTCCAGACTACCCAAAGCAATCTATACATTCAGTGCAATTTCTATCAAAATTCCAATGATGCATTTCACAGAAGCAGAACAAATATTTCAAAAATTTATGTGGAGCCACAAAAGACCCCACATAGCAACAGTGATCCTGAGAAAGAAAAACAAAGTTAAAGATATTATGCAACCTAATGTGAAACTATGCTACAAGGCCATTGTAATCAAAACAGCATGGTACTGGCACAAAAACGACACATGGATCAATGCAACAGAATAGAGAGCCCAGAAATAAACCCACACCTTTATACTCAATTTATACTCAATTAATATTTGACAGATGAAACAAGCACACACAATGAGCTAAAGATGTTTTATTCAATAAGTGGTGTTGGGAAAATTGGACAGATTCATGAAGAAAAACTGAAACTAGACCATCTTTTTAGAACCCACATAATAATACATTTAATGTGGATTAAAGACGCAAATGTTAGACCCCAGGCCATAAAAGTCATAGCAGAAAACATAGGCAGCAAAATCTTGGAATAGCTCATAGTAATATTTTATCAGATATATCTCCCTAGGCAAGGGAAATAAAAGAAAAAAAATAAACAAATGGTACTATATCAAACTAAAAAGTTTTTGCACAGTAAAGGAAATCATAACAAAATAAAAAGACAACCCACAGAATGAGAGGACATATTTACTGATACACATGATAAAGGGTTAATGCCCAAAATTTATAAAGAACCTACAAAACTCAATACCAAAAAATAACCCAATTAAATAATGGGCAAAGAACCTGAACAGACACCTGCCCAAAGAAGTCATTCAGATGGCCAGTAGGTGATGTTGAATGTCAATAATCATCAGAGAAATGCAAGTTAAAACAATGAGATATCATCACAGACCTGTGAAAGGGGCTATTGTCAATAAATCAACAAACAAGTGACAGTGAGGATGTGGAGAAAGGGGAAGGAACCCTTTTGCACTGTTGGTGGGAATGCAGACTGGTGCAGCCCCTGTGGAAAGCAGTATGGAGATACCTCAAAAAATTAAAGATAGATCTGCCTTTTAACCCAGTAGTCCAACTTCTGGGATTATATCTGAATGAACCAAAAACACCAGTTTGAAAGAACATAAACACCCCTATGTTCATTGCAGTGTTATTTATAATCACCAAGTTATGGATGCAGCCCAAATGTATATCAGTAGATGACTGGATAAATCAACTATGGGACATTTACACAATTATATACTAATTGTCAGTAAAAAAGAAGAAAATTTTACCTTTAGTGACAGTATGGATGGAACTACAGAACATTATGCTAAGTGAAATAATCCAGTCAGAGAAAGACAAGTGCCATATAATTTCATTGATATATGGAATTTAATGAACCAACAAGGAAAATGGGGACAGACTCATAATGGAGAGCAGACTGACAGCTGGTGGGGTAAGGGGGTGGAGGGCTTGAGCAAAAAGGGGAGAGGACTCGTGGACACGGACAACACTGTGGGGATTACTGGTTAAAGGGGGTATAAGGGGACTCAGTGGTAATGGAAAAACAAAATAGGGATTAAATTTAAAAAATTTAAAATATTTGGAGAAAAGTGAACTGTGTTAGCTCACTTAAGAGAAAGCCCTAAGGCAGGGTAATTCCAGGCTTCTTTAACCCGAAGACATTGTTAAGAATCAAAGTGTGTTAGGCACACTCGTCTGAGTTGATCTATTGGACTGTGCCTTCTTATATGTTCTAGACTGCTCTAAGAGTTCCTGGTATCTTTTTATTGTGTTCTTCTACTTTAAAAATTTTACTAAATGTTTTGGGGTAACATTGGTTAATAAAATGGTATGCATTTCCAATGTACAACTTTATAATATGACACCTATAAAGCCTGTTGTGTGCACACTACCCGGATTCTAATTTCTAGTCTCCTTCTGTCGCCATGAATTTTACTCCCTTCATCCTCTTCCCAACCCTTTGTGGTAACCACCGTACAACAGTGTCTGTGTCTGAGCTTGTGTGTTTGTTTGTTACTCTATAAAAATATATTCCACATATGAATAAAATATTACAATTGTTTTTTTATTTGACTTATTTTACTTAGCATGATACTATGCATGTTATTGCCAATAATAATATTTTATCTCTTCTTATGGCCAAGCAGTATTCCATTATACACACACACACACACACACACACACACACATAATTTCTTTTCAGAGCAAAATTTTTTCCTCTAGGAACTTTAATGTGTAGGGAAATTTGGGGTTTAGATAACTATTCACTCTGGAATATTTGGAAAACACTAACCAAAACCACTCTGAGGTAATACCTGAATACAACACATTGGGAAAAAATTAAATAATGTCACTGACTTCTATTTTTGGCTTTGTTTTTCATTCCAAAGTTGAGAGAAAAAAATGTTAAGAAGAAGAGTGGATTTGAATAATAAACACTGCATTTACTGAAGTATACTGTATTAGCCTTGATCAACACTGATTTGTTTGCTATCTGAGATTTAAATCTCTTAGAGTCTGGATATCTAAACATCAGCATCAATAACTAAGTAGTCAGTTGTTGATAACATATTGGCTACTGTCAGTGTAAGAAGCCTAGAGTTCTTAGTCTCTCGTCAGAACAGTCCTGGATCCTTCCCAGCTTCACCCTTAAATCCACCGAACACCAGTACTCTGACACAGCCCAGGGGAAACACCAGAGTTACTAACCTTGTCCGTGTTTTTCTTAGGTATCTACCAGTGTTCACACCAAACTTCAGTGTATTGATGATGGCTCATCTGAGTTGATGACAAACTTAAAAAAATTCCCAAAGAATTTGAAAGACCAATACACTTAATGGCTCTGACTGATTATTAATATTTGAGTGTGTATTATATACACAATTGAAAGAGATATATGTGTAAGAGTAATTGTCTTCAGTGCTTACTGATTACTGGTAAAGAATGGAGCAAAATTATGAGGCTCTATTGGATGTTTTGCATGATTTTGCTTTAGCCTTCCTGAATGTTTGATGAAGACAAAGATTATTTTGATGAAACTTAGGTAAAATTTGCCTTCATTTTTGCTTAAAAATTTTGGTATATGTACTATTCCAGTGATCATAATTTAATCCAAACAAGGGAAAGAATAGAGAATGAGACCAACAGTTGTTAATTTTTTTTTTTTTTTTTACTGGCATTGCACAGAAATGATGGTGCCCATTTTTTAGTAGGTGGCAAGGAAGGGAACTGTCAGGGAGAATTCGACAGCACCATAAGCACATGGTTGGATGTCTGCTTCACTTCTTCACACGCTCGCACTAGCAGCCCTTGATCACCTTTGGTCTTGCTTACTGTTGGCTCACTCATTCGGGCATTTTCACAGACAGATCTCATATCCCCATATCCCTTTTGGCTTAAGCTTTTGACAAGCCAGAGAATGTTAATCAAAGGAGAAAAACCTCTAATTTATCTAAATTACAGAATTAATATTTAAACATTGCATGTTTTACTCTCAGGCATTTAAGATTTACTTCCTACTTAGTCCTGATGTAGTAAACTCCAGTGATAATGAGAGCGAAGAACCTAATTCCACTCCCATCCACCCTAAAGGTTACCTTGGTCCTTTGGATACTAAAAAAAAAACAAAAAAACAAAAAAAAAAAACCTCACACACACAAACAAAAACAAAAACAAAAAACCCAACCCTACAAGAAAGTTTAAATGACCTACATCCCACCTCTTTTGTTCTTGTTATTTATTATATTAAATGTAATTCTATACTGAAAGGGCCACATGAAAAGAATGCATTGTCTCCTGAAATATATTTAGAGTATTATTTTGCATTTAATTATTTCATGTGATTGCTATTGCTTTGAAATATTGTGCACTCTTGTGGTTGGAACTCAGATAATATTAAACTTCTTACATTTGCTTTAGCATTCTCCCTAACATAAAATAGGCGCTCATTAAATATAATTAAAACTTTAATTAAAATTATTATAATAAGGCATATTTTGATGGCTAAAGAGAATATACTATTCCAATGGTCATTTAAAGAAAACTCTGGAAATCACATATAATTTTCAATATATATATAGAATAAAATACCCCTTACAGGAAGAAGAAGCAATGTATTCAAATTATTTAAGTAATTAGAAAATATTGTTTCCCATGTTATTCTTCAATCTACATATATTTGTTAATATTTTACTATAAGTGATTAAAAAATGTCAGATAACAACGTATTCTTGATGTTTAGTATAGTGATTTTTGTGAAAGTGAATGCAAAAAATAAATACTCAGCTGTTTTGCAACTGAGGCCTTGGATGAAATATCCCTGAATCATTTACATGAATTATCCGCACAAAATGTTTTCTTCAGTAAACATTTGGTTGATTGGCCAGCATAGTGTTATATCTAAGGAATTTCCAAATAAAATTGGACTGTACCCGTAGGTACTAGCTGAATAGGTTATAAGTCCAGATAATCACTCAGCTTAGACATTTGATAAAATTATCTGGGTCACTCTTCATATTTTGTGAAATTGTTCTGAACACAAAGAACAAGAATTTACCACTTTAAAATGGAGACCGGGGACGAAAGGGCAGCTCTGGGCATTCAGGAGGCGGCCTGGCCCTCACACTGAGGCCGTCTGTTTTCCTACGAGACTTTCGGCAAGCACTCAGGGCACCTGACTCAGACCAGGCGAGACCATGATACAGTGAGAGCCGTAGCCTCAATTCAAGACTTTGTCTAAGCAGAGGCAACAGGAAGATTATTGTAAATAAACCCCCTAAAATATAAAATCCCTTACTTTCTGAGCAATCTTAATAAATATTTCCTAAATGATTACAGCTTCATCCTTGTTTCAGTCTGTTTTCTATAGATATATTTTATTGAGCTAGACAATCACAGATTTGCCTCCACTTTTTGACAGCATTCGGTCTAGAAGGAGCCCTTGCTTTCTCTTTATGCGCCTACAATTTACCCACTGAAGCCCTGAAAGTGTTAACAGGCTATTTCTAACACCTTCTTGTGGAGACACCCCATGTTTCACCATGGCATGTGCTCTTCCTTGCTGCAAAGAGTGGCAAATCCAATTTGTCTAACTACAATCTGTTTCTGGTGGTCTTTGGCTTAAGTATGTTGAATGAAAATGACAACTTTTAAAATAACAAGGCAAAGAAAAACAGCCATTGTCATCAAATATCTAAGTGGTGCTTGCTATCTTATTTCAAATTCTCTTGTGCTAGAAACAAATAAATACTCACATACACAAACCATTTTCCCATTCAAACCTGGAGAAAAACAGCAAATCTGCTATGAGTTTACTCTGATGATGAGAAGCAACATCTTGGGTCAGGCTGGGATAACGAGAGGAAATTGTGTGCATAATGGCGCATGTGTGAGGGTTTTTTTTTTTTTTTAATTTGGAAGGTAAAATTAATCAATCGTGTTTTCTTAGTGTCTTTTTTTCCCCAGGAACTTTTTGGGTGTGCATGGTAGGCTGAATAATGGCCCCCCAAATGTCCAAGTTCTAATCCTTGGAGCCAGTGAATTTGTTACATTATATTTTAAAAGGGAGTTTGCAGATACAAGCAAGCTCCTTAAAATTAGGAGCTTATCCCAGATCATTTGAAAGATCTCAATCCAGTTACATGAGTCTTCGAAAGAGGAGCACTTTCTTTAGCTGGAGGCCTGAGGTAGCACAAGGAGGAGGGACTGGGAGGAGAGAGAGAATTGACCTGCTGCTCTGGTTGGGGGCTGCATGGGAAGCTGGAGGAGCAATGAGACAGCATCTAGAAGCGAAGACTGCACTCAGGCTGACAGCTGCCATAGAAGTGAGGACCTCAGTCCTACAGCCATAATGAGGAACTGAGTTCAGGAAACAACCTGAATGATATTGGAAGCTGAACCAGAGGCTCAGGAGAGGAAGGAGAGCAGCCTTGCTGACACTTTGATTCCAGCTTGATGGGACTCTAAGCAGAGGACAAAGTGGTCCTTGCTGGACTGGGGCTCTGACCTATAGAACTGTGAGATAACAAATGGTGTTATGTCCAGCCGTTAAATTTGTAGTCATTTGTTACTGCAGCAACAGATAACTAAAAATTCTGTTGGAAGCCCAGTGTTAAGCAAAAGAGTTTGCTCTGCACATTTTTGGAATAACCCTTTTACCAGGATAAAAACGATTCTCTAGCTCAACATTTATTTTTGCATCATAAGCCTTTTCCCTTTTCTCTAAAATCTATAGTCCAATTTTGTAATTAAAAAGTATTACATTCTATTTTTATTTAGAGAATGGAAGATAGGTACATGAGCCTTGCCTTAAGGAAAGGCAACAAGAAACTGCAGTAAAAACAAAGAACATGCAAGAAACTCATGTGAACATAGATTAGACTAATGCGTGGATGCAGGGATAAACTTCATTGCACTAAAGCACCTGGGCACAGACAGGAAAATCTCAGAATCTCTGTAATAAGTTGATGAGGAGATGAGTGGATCCTGAGAAAGGTAGGTGGCGTTTGAACAAGATGAAGGAAAGAAAGTAGGACTAAAATCCTGAATCTTGGTGTGTGTAGCTAGAAAGTTATCAGATCTTCAGAGGAAGGAATTTATTTTAAAACAAATAACTCAAAAATGCCTGTACTTATTATGAGCATAAACAAATGTGTATACATATAGGTACACATTTATATATATATGCATTTTTTAATTTAAAAGGACACAAAAGTCCATATAATGTTCTTATGGAATTATTTTTATTACTGATAACTGGCTTATAATTTTTCTAAATTATCAAAACAGAAAGTATGCTTTATGGACTAGAAATACCTGAACCTACCTCCTAAGGCTCAGGAGACCTAAGAAAGCATTTTGCAAAGAGTGGTTGTGCCCAGCCAGACATAGCTTCCTATTTATTAGCAAATCATACAACTGCTTCACAAGCAGAGCTGTTTCTCATTTGGTCTGGCAAGATTTAACTTTGATCTTTTACTTAGGCAGGGCTTTTGAATTTAGTATGTTGTTTTGCATTCTACATATGATAAAATATAAAAGTGTACTTTGTTTTTTCTTAATCACATTAGAATCTGCTTGGTTTCTGATGAAATCTGAAAGATTATAGTTCCCACCTTGAATGTGCCTCCAATTATTTTGGAGTATTTCCTGAAGTGAGTATATCTTAGAGTATTTTTAATCATTTAGAAATTTTATTCAGCTGCACATGTAATGAACACCTGGCCAGAATGGTTTAATCGAAAGCATATTTTTTTTTTCATCTACCATCTCTGAAAGTAGGTGACTCAAGACTGAATGTGAGATGATGGAGTAGCCAAAGAACATTTTTTAAAAAGTACACAAACAACCCTACTGAAAAGGAGGTCAAAAACCATAAACAACCATTTCACAAAAGAAGATACACAAATGGCAAGTAAGCCTATGAAAAGCTGCTCCATATGATAGTCGTAGGGAATTAAAAATTAAAACAACAATAAAATACCACCGCCTACCTATTAGAATGGCTAAAACCTGGAATACTGCCAATGACAAATGCTGGGAAGGACGTGGAGCAATGAGAACACTCATTCATTAGTGGTAGAAATTGAAAATGATATGGCCAAGTATTATAAAACTAAAACATATACTTAGCATGTGATCTAGCAATTTAACTCCTTAGTAATTTTCCAAATGATTGGAAATTTATACCCACACAAAAAACCCTATATACAGATGTTCATAGCAACTTTTTTCCTTCATTTCCAAAATTTAGAAGCAACCAATAGGTGCTTTCCATGAATCAATGATTGATAAACTATGATAAATCCAGACAATGGAATATTATTCAGCAATAAAAAGCAATGAATTATGAGGACACAGAAAGACATGAAGGAAATTTAAATGCACATTACTTAGTGAAAGATGCCAATCTGAAAAGAATGTATAATTCTACAACTGTAGGACATTCTAAAAGGGGCAAAACTATGATGACAGATTAAGAAAAAAACAGTAGTTGATAGGGGTTGTGTTGGGGAGAGATAAATAGGCAAAGTACAGATAATTATAGGGTAATAAAAATTTTTCTGTATGATACCATAATGATGTATATAAAAGTCATTACATGTTTGTCAAAACCCAAGACTGCACTACATCAAGAGTAACTGTAATATAAACTATGGACTTTGGGGTGACAGCAATGACTCAGTGTAGGCTCATCAATCCTAATGGATAATGCCAGTCTGGTGGGGAATGGGAAATTGGGGGAGGTTACACCTATGTGGTGATAAAGGGTGAATGGGAAATCTCTGTATCTTCCTATCAATCTTGCTGTGAACCTAAGACTAAAACTGTCCCCACAAAATGTCTTACTTAAATAAAAATGGAAATAAAAAAAAGGAATAAATATAAGCTGACAAGAATGCTTGAAATAACCCAAAAGAACTACAAAATTGTGTAAAGAGTGAAAAATCATTATCTCTTATGACTGGGAATGGGGGAGTAAGGGCAGAAACTCTTACTCATTGGGACTAATGAACAAGAGGAGTTTAATGAATTAAGGAATTTGGGGTAATTGGAAAAGTAATTATCTTAACTTATTTTAATTTAAGTATACAGCTATATTTTTTCATTTATATTTTGCTATTGAGCCAAGCTCCTCTACCCTATTTTGAGGATGGGTAACCATTAACCATCGCTTTTCTTTCTCAAACATACTCACAGTGGACTTTCCATAATTTCCCTTTCTGTTCCTTCATGGTGCAGTGAGAACTTAGGGACATTTGCAAAGACATCTAAATGCAGGAGCCTCCCAAAGTCTTCTGGTTTTTTTTTTTTTCCTTTTTTTAATTTTGGATTTTTCACAGTTGTTGCGCCCACACCTATTTTCAATAATTATTTTTAGTGTCTCTACTTCTTCTAGATGTTTAAAAACATCTTTAGATTTTATAATCACATCACATTTTTCTTTCATGTTCAATATGTATTACAAAAAAAATAGCAGAGTGGTTTTTTTTTTTTCATTTTTGTTCAATTAAAATTTGTTTAATAAGCATCCAATCCCAAATTTGCCCTTGGACTCCATTCTCACCTTGGACTCTGCTGATTGCTCTCACATGCACTTAAAAGCAACCTAAATGCAATGGCTCTCTCCCTCCCTCCATTAATTAGACTATTTTTAAGAAAATACGTTCAAATTGTCAAGTGCAGTAATGGAATATAAAAAGTGTAAGATCAGCATTTTTCTTTCAGCTCAGGCCTCTTTAGACACAAGGAGGGTTAACTGCACACCAAATTAAGCTGTGTGAATACCAAGGGCTGCCCTTATTTTGAAGCATCTCACCTTAGCATACTACTGTCTGGAGACATTTAACTCAGGCCAGCGAAGATCACTAGTGTCAGCATCACCGTGCTATGCTGATAAACGCTTTACAGTCAGCTGGGACGGGTGCGGAGGGCCCCTGCTTTGGAGCGCTTGCTGACCTGCGAGCTGTTAAGGCCCCTGCAGTTGCTGAGGCTGGAACTGTCAGTGGGATGTCCTGAAACACAGTGTTCAGAGGCTGGAAGCGCCGTGGTCCTCCGGAGCAGCCGCATCAGCTGCTGTATCAGATAAAATAAGCCTTGTTAAATTCTTCTACTTCGGGGTTACATTACACGAAGTCAGAAATTTACCGGTATACTTTAAAAATCACTTTTTTTTTTTTTGGTGAAACTAACATTTAAAGTTCATTTCAGAGAGATTATTGTGCTAAACCATTTTAATTCCACCAACAATTTCGAGTATATTCGACAAAAGTGCAGATCACCTGTAAAAGAGGGAAGGCTTTCCAAATTACATGAGGATATATGCAAAAGATAGGAAAATGGCCTCAAAAAGCTACGCTTCATGAGGTTCGTCCTTGCTTTCCGTCACTCTTTTCACCGCTAGAGCAGCTTGGGACCTCTCTCATGAGTGCCCCGGGACAAGAATTACACTCGAATTTAAATGTCAAGGTACTATTTTAGTGTGAATTGTGCCCAGGTTTACATTGTTAATGTTGTTCTTTATTGTTCATTACACTACATAAACATATATTTTAACCTATTTATTTCACTGAATAACTTGAATATAGAGATACGTAGAGTTTTTAAAGACCTTGTCTTCTACCTGGGAGTGTTATTGGTGGACGTGTAAAATGTTATCAGTTATTAACAAATAGAACACTTCCATATCTTGCTCCACTTACATAGTTTGAGCAAATCTATTATTACGTATTCTCCAATGGGACGACCTGATTTATTGGTGGCTTCCTGTGTGCCTTCCAATCTCCTGCCTGCATGCTCTTCATTTGCACTGGGAAGAGGTGGCTGGTGAGAGAGATCTAAGTTTAGCTGCAGAACAATACATTTTGTTCTTCAATATTTAAAAAAAATGTCTGATTGCATTAATCAAGGATGTGACCCCCAACTGAATACAAAATATTTCATTAATTCCCATAAAATTAGTGTACTTATAAACTTTGAAAGTTTGTTATTGATAGTATTTTGTAGACATTTCTGACTTTTGGTGATCTCCATGTATTTTTTGAATGGATCTTTAAATCAATCATTAACAATAACTTTGGAGAAGATTTAGTTTGTGTGGTCACGGGGGCTGGGTCCCAGGAGTAAGTTCCCATCACAGCAAGAACAGGTGATTTCAGGCAGAGAAAACAATGTATCTTTCACAAAAGATGTAAAATAGCATGATGTGCCCCGGAAGAATTGCCCCAAAATCTGTAGCACAGATTTCAATACCCTGACATTTAGAAAACTTCATCTCTATCGTATGCATCCATCACGCAATGTAACTGAGGTAAATTGCACACCTGAGAATTGAGTGATCATCTGAAGACAACAGGTCAAATTGATAATTGAGGTGAATCATTTGTGCAATAAAGTAAATTTATTTAAGGGACTTGATTGCCCATATTCATTATCTGCACGATGTGAAGTGCTCTACTTTCAACTCTGCTTTAACTAATGAGAACATCTTTTTAACATAATTAATGTTAAAATTATCTTCCTGATAGATTTTATCACTTTTATGAATTGATGTTACAGAATTTTATTTATATCCTAGGACAAGCATTTTTAGATTCCCTACATATTAACATATATGGTTCTATGATATTATGAGATACTATCTTACAAGTTTTTTACTGTGATTTTTTCCTAAATTTTCTGTTTCTTTGCCCATTTTTAAGTGAAAAATATGAGGCAGAACAAAATAACAAGTATTATTAAGTCATTGTATTTGCTTTTCAAACTCTATATTAGTAGGAGTATTGGTAAGATTGAAATAAGTAGTTTTAAAAAAAAGTAGAGGAGAACACTGGTTGGTGTAGCTCAGTGGATTGAGAGCCGGCCTGCGAACTGAAAGGTCACAGGTTCGATTCCCAGTCAGGGCACGTGCCTGGATTGCAGGCCAGGTCCCCAGGTGGGGGCGTGTGAGAGCCAACTGATCAATGTTTCCCTCTCTTCCCCTCTCTCCAAAAATTAAAAAAAAAAAGATGAAATCTTTAAAACGTAGTAGAGGAGATATTTCAGGTAATATGACAGACACAGACTCAAGAACAAAGAGACTTTAGGGTTGGGGGTGGGATTTGTTTATGAACCCGGGAGTGTCAGTGACACAAAATATCGATGGTTTCCTGTGCAGAGTTCTGGTAGGCAGCATAGTGGTTTGCCTCTAGATGTCTTCCTAATTCTCAAAATCTAAGTGGGCTCCATATAATCCTAAGAGTTCTTATAAGCAATAAGGAGACATCAAAGATTTAGAGTGATTTCAGTGTGAGAAAGAGCTAATGAACTAAGGAACTCAGGCAGTCTCTAGATGTTGGAAAACTCAAAACCATTTCTCCCCTAGATCCTCCAGAGAGGACTGACACCTTGCTGTCACCTTCCCGTAAGCTCAGCGATGTGAGTTTTGGATTTGTGATCTACGGAAGTGCAAGAAGATGAATGTATGTTGTTCTAAGTCAATAAGTTTATACACTTTGTTACAGCAGCAATAGAAAACAAATACCAGGAGGATGTCAGAAAGGTGGCAAGAAAATAGATGAAAGGCTCCGCCGTAGGTGAGTTCAGTAAAGGGAGGATCGGAGTCCCACGGAGAGGTTCTCTTGCTCCAAGGGCAGCACAGAAGCAGAAGCAAGCCAATGGGCCTGAAAAGCCGTCCTTTGAAAGGCTATCCTATGAAATCTTACCGTGAATGGGAGCAGCAACAAAATGAGATCAGACCCTCAAAATTAATATCTGTACAGAGTTCATGACCTTATGCCTGATTTAGAGAGCCTCTTCGTTTTAGAAATATCAGACTCCTCACTTAACACATATTTTGTTCACAAACCAAATTCTAGAAAATATTATGTTTATATATTCTAGTTCATTTATTTATTTTTTTTGGTTAATCGCCAAATACTGATTTGATAATAAGCAATACCAAAATAAATGTGCAATAATTTTACTACAATTCTATTTTAGATAGGGAACCAAATATACTGACTCTTCCTTTAAATCTCATTAGACTCTCATAAAATACTGATTACAAAGTTCTAACATGCACATATTCATGAAATAATAGACTTTGAGACATTTAGAAACTCATATGAAAAACAAAATACATATATTAGACAGAAAGTATACACTCAACTATACCTGAAAGTATTTATTAAGGGAGATTTTACCAATATTTATAAAACTCTTCAGTGAGTCACTATTTAAGATTCATGTAAATATCTCTGGGGGAAATAAAGTAGAATTTTAAAAAATATAAGCCACATTGGATTCATTTCTCTCCTACTCATTCTTAATTCTGAGTTCTAGAATTTTTTTAAACTAAAGGAGATAGAACAAGACTATTGGCATTCAATGTCGGTGCCCTTAAAATTTGTAATTATATTAGAAGCATTAAAAATG
This sequence comes from Anoura caudifer, assembly GCA_004027475.1. Lineage (NCBI taxonomy): Eukaryota > Metazoa > Chordata > Mammalia > Chiroptera > Phyllostomidae > Anoura > Anoura caudifer. Next base: position 63,465 of record PVKU01000057.1, on the reverse strand, counting down.
TTTCATATGAACTTAACAAGAGCTCTCACCTGGTTTCAGAAGTTAAAACATTTGAAATTATTTCTTAGCTGCATAAATTTACTTCTACTCTTTCTCTTAATTTTAATAGATACTTAAATTGATACTGTATTTAATATTTTACTATTAAAATAAAAATCAATCTTGCTAATTTCAAACAAATAACAAGACTAAGAATTTTTGTATGGGAGCAATTTGCTGTGTCAAATCAATTTGAAGAGCTCAAAATATTATTTTTACTCTAATTGAGCTCTAGATTCCAGGAAATAGAACCAATTTAACATATTGATAACATTCATTTTTCTCTTGATGGCTATGCCTATAGTATTTTCAATTATCTAAACTAGAGGGAAGGTGAAATATACTGAAAATACCATTTGGTGTATATTTTTTATATGGTTATGTCTCCTGGCAACTCAAATTAAGTTGGTTATTAAAGAGGTTCAGATTTCATTTTTCATACTGTTATAAAATATGAAGGAAAGAATAAAGGTAATTTATGGCAGCAAAATTATAATTGCATGTTGATAGAGTATAAGGGATTACCCAATTTAAAATTTTCCTTTCATTGGAAAGGAAATTAAGAATAAAAAGTTTATTGAATTACCCAAGGTTTTTTGACTTCCTAGGAACATTAAACACAGGAAACTTTATCTTCATTTGTTTTTTCCCCCTTAGGATTATTGTAGTCAATATATGATCTTTACATACAAAACTATATGGATACTATAGCTCACGATCTTTTCTTTGAGTACTACCATATGTTATAACTGTGAAGCATGCATTTCATGAAAGCTTGTTCAAAGGATTTTCCCAATACTTCACCTCATACTTTACTGCAAAAATAAATCTGTTGATGTTTGCCATAGACTACAAAATAAGTACAACAAATATCTCTAACCTTTTTCCAGTTCCTCCTCCTAAGCTTCAACACTGGAGAAGGCAAATAGATACAGAAGAAACAGTGAGTGGGAAAAAAGAATAAAGAGCAATTCATGAGACCATGCTCTGCTTCTTCACTGTGGTACCTTAATGATGAGATCACATGCAAATTGAGATGGATGATAACTTAATTAAATTGATGTTAAAATTTTAAATGGATCAACATAGACATATGAAGGTATCCAGAGGACAAAGCAAGAAGTAATCCTAGGATCACATTAAAGGCCCTGTTTTTGATGACTATGTAAGGATAAAATCATGAGGTCTTATACTCAAATGTGAGTATAGGAACTGAAATGAATATTTAGAGCCAGGTTCCTCGCAAATGCATCTTGCTCAGTCAAATGATGGGTTTAGAAAAATAAAATTAAATTCAGAGGAAGGGGGAACAGAGCGAGATTGTAATATCTTGATCTTTACTAGAGCTACATAAAATTTTAAAAAGAGAGAAATAAAACAGAAACAAATTTCTACCTAAATGTGAATCCATAGTCATGTAACATAAATGTTTAATATTCAAATGTGCACACATGTATAGATGATATAGGGGCTCTAAAATTTACAGAGTAAAATAAAGTGCAGTCTGACTGGTAGTTTCCAAGTGTACCTGAAAGATATAAATAAAATCCTTTCTGAAGGAACACACTATCATAATATAATCTCCATAATTTTAAACATTTACATCATTCAAATATCAGCTTGCAATAAATACATAGAAAAATGGTGGAAAATTACCTATTGCAAGGCATGACTAAAAACATCAGAAATTAATAACAGCAGAATTAAATTTTGATGTTTTCAAATATGATATCAGGTATGAAAATACTTTTTAAAAGCAGTATCAGAAGAAGATGTTTTAAAAGAAACATTTTGTGACTATATTGGAGTCTTAAAACAGACTTTAAAGTAAAACTTGCATTAACAGTTTTAAAGAGGACTATTACATTAATGGCAATTTTAATTCACCATGAAAAAAGATGTATGCTAAATCCATGTGAAAGTTTGTCTCATTTCTTTAGTTTTAATGACAAAAAGACATACTCACTTTGATAGTGGGGGAGAGAGAAGATACCATGTTCTCTAGTTCCCTTCTAAATACAAAATTCTATGAATTGTATATTCTTTTGGTAACAACTATCCATTTTGAGCTAAGACAGATTTATGCCAGTGTAAAGTTATTTCAGAGCTTCCAATACCAGAAATGGTCTCTGAAATATGTGGATAATGCTTATCACCCATTCTGGTAAAGAAACGATTCCACCTGCTAGCCACATTCTCCCTATCAACTCTCCTGGCGATAATACAATGTCAGAATTTATCATTTTCAAAGTATGTTTCAGTGGCAAGAAACCAAATTTCCAAATAAAAATAGACTACAATTAAAGACAATCCATGAAAATACCCGATTTCACATAACAGAAAGAGCAGAGGCATCCTGATCTCCAAGTGCAGAGAGAGCACTCAGTTCCTGGACCCCTTTCTGTGTGGTTCTCCTGACTCATGCTGGGCCATATGCTGCCCCCTGGTTCAGGAGGGCGGTGCAATCTATGGAAGCCAGAGAGGTATTTGCTGGCATCCATAGGGGCAGAGGGCACAGTCTTTGCCTGACAATGAAATGTATTTTTTCTTGAATTTTGCTAGACTATTTCAGATTATTCACTAACAACTATTCCACAAACCTGTTAGTTTGATTCCACGCACTAATGAGATTATACCCATGTTCCTGAACCAAACGCAAATCCTGAAATCACCAGGGATCACCAAGACTGACTCTCACTAACCAGAGCCCAGAAATGCAGATGGCGTTGGCTTCAGTTTCTTCAAGTCACTGGAAAAGTGTGTGTTGAGTGAACACAAGAAGAAACGTGGTTCTTCAAGTAAACTTGACAGTGAGTACCAAGTGGGGTTTAGTGTGTGGTATAGAAAAATATTTTCTCATTGCTGAACTTTACTAAGAATATTTAAATAATTTTTTTTGTTTAGAAAGAAATCAGGAAGTTCTACAAAATGAATGTAACTGTCATGTCTATACTATTTCGCAAACTCTAATTTTTAATGTCATTCAAACCATAATTGTTGCTCTATTTTCATGGAACAGAGATAATTGGTGAAACCAGGGGTGGTCTTTATCTTTGGTCATTTGTATATTTTGAAATTTGATTATATTATATTATGACTTTAGTAAATGTGACTCTGTTCTCTTGGACTTCTATAACAGGGGCTTTGTATTACTTTGGGTTCTTCAAAGAAATAGAACTTAGGGGAATATATATGTGTATAATGATATGCTTATATATTTAAAGAGAGAGAGAGGGAGAGAGCAGAGAGAGATGTAGAAAGATTGACTATTAGCTCCTATGATTACGGAGGCTGAGGAATCAGAGAGATGCAGTCGAAGGCCTGAGAACCAGGAGAGGGGGTGATGTCAGGCCCAGCCCCAGCCTCCAGACAGGGAAGATGAATATTTCAGCTCAAAACCAGGCAAAGAGAAAATTCTCCCTCACTCACTGAATGAAGTCCGTCCACACTGGAGAAAGCAATCTGCTTTACCAGTCTACCAATTCAAATGATAATGCCTCCAAAGACACTGAGAAAGATTATTGATCCAAATATCTGGGAATTGTATGGCCCAGCCAAGTTAACACATGAAATTAACCATCACACACCTTACAAATATAGTCCAGGAAACAATGAGAAAGTGTTTTCAAGAAAGCTGGGTTTTTTTCAAAAGCGTGTATTATCCATTACTGTGGAGATTTTATAGGTTTGCATTTCATGTTTCTAAAGAAACCACGAACACTGTTAGCCTGGCACATCTTTATTTTCATGTGCATTTGAAGTCTGTGTTGGTGACCTTCACAATCGCCTTAATTAGCCGAGTCTTACTAAGTGAAGGCAGTTGCACTAGTATATTACTTAAATATGTTCATAGTTTAACACCATTTTCTTCAAAGGAAAACTCTAAATATGCCCTTAGCTTGACCCATTCTACTATTTAAGTGTCTGGAAATCAAACAGAATATGAAAACCAGGCTTTTGTATAAAATTGGAGTTTAAATAGAAACACATTTATGTAGCCAAGCAATGAAGTAGTAAAACTGAAACAAAATTTTATGTTTGCTTGGATAAATCTGAGATCATACCTGCTGCCTGTGCATATCTATATGTACATAATATACACACATACTATTTACATAGTTAATTAAGTTCATATCATTTATGAGTTTCATTTTTGATGGGCTACTAATCCTCTAGCTCTTCTGAGAGGAGTAAATTGTGATCATTCTAATTTTTTTTTAGAAAAATGTCTTTCTCATACTCACTCCACCTTCTCTACCAAGAAGTTAGGAATGATGCTTTGAACAACCAATTACATAGATGTTGACAGCTTATTTTCACACACACTGAAGAAAAAAGTACCGAGGTCAATTGGAAAGCATTTTAAAATTTTCTATTTATCTTATTAGAGCACTTTAAAACGTGTCTCGAATAGCTTCAGGGAAGCTTTTTGCTCCTAAACCTAATGCATATATTGCAATATTAGAGAAAGGAATATATAAGTATGCAGTAAATATACATATACATACACAGATGCACATGTAGTTATTCCTTTGCCTAATACTTATTTAATATACATATACATAGATACACATGTGCATAAATATTTTTAAATTTATTTTCAAACTCTTATAGGGCAGAGATACTTTATCTCCTGCCTCCCAGTCCCCAGTTTCTAGCATAATTACTGACTCATAGTAATAATAAAGAAAGCTTAGTAAATTTTTTTTACAATAAATGAATGAACAGGTGAATAAAGGCTAGAAATATGAGAACATGTGATTTTTAATCTGTAACTTTACTAGATAGAAAATATTTCTTGAAAAAATAATCATTAGCTGTCATGGGTTAGCTTTACTTTCTTTTTAAATAATCATTAATCCAAATAAGCAAAGTATATTAGTCATAATAAAAATTGCAAAAGTTAATATTGAGAGATTTGAAAAAAAATTGAACCCAAACTCTCCCATATGTTCAATATTAAAGGCAGAATAAAGCACCTTAAAATATGCCTTTGAAAACATGAAGAGGAGGTCTTGAGAGCCCAAGATAGTGTTTCAAATGGCAGGAGAATAATATGAAAATGTGAAATGTGAAAATGAGTGAGGAACACAGTCCCTCACTCCATCAACACTCTCTGCGATGCTGTAAGAGGGACATATGGGAGCTCAAGCTGAAATCAGAAGTGGGAATTTCCTTGCAGTGATCATTATGATTTTAAACCATTTCTGTACTTCTGAGGGGGCACCGTGGGTTAAAGACAACAAAGAATGTCACATTATAAGCTCTTTGAAATGCATTCTTTTAAAAAGAACATCAATCATAATTATTGCAGAATATTTACTCTCTATATTGTTTAATTTTCCCCCCAAAGCATTTAGATATTAAATCACAAATTTTTGTTAAAATTCTATTACGTGAGTCCATTTATTTAACACACATATATTTTTTTAAATGTGACAATATTAACAATATCTAGAGCCAACTTACATAATAGCCACTGTTGTATATTTCATTCTCAATAAGCACATAGGATTTTACCCATATCTAAGGAACTTTAAAGCACATGGTTGACACTGATATCTATGGAAAGATGAGTGTGGGAGCTGAAATACTCATTGGTATAGGTAGGTGTCACGCACAGTTGACAATGCTGGAGAAGAAGGTGATGCCTTTGCACAAATAACATCACTGCCACATCAGTTTTGCTTGGTGAGCTGTACATAGAATTTAAGATGCTATTTTAAGTGGGTCTACAGAGAAGACAATAAAATATGTCAACCTTAGTGATTTTACTGGTACCATTAATATAAAAAGTGGTATGTTTAACACTATATAGACATAAATATATAAATTCATACACATGTATACATCTGCATGTGTATATATACTGTACATAGATTCTTATTCATATTATTTTGTCACTTCAAAAACATTTCGTAGAGATTACTAGTTGACTAGTCTGAACTAGGCTGAATGTACCTGCACTTTTTATCATTTCACTTTGAAATATACATAATGTTTTAGTTACTAAAAAGGTCACAGTGCTCAAAATCTAGATTACATCAAAACAGATTGTGTGAAACAAATCTATTTTTGCAGTTCAATCGATGGATTCATTCATTCGAGACTCTAGTGAACATATTCTTTTACATATGCAAGCATGTATGGGCGGTGGGGAGGAAACCTTTAAAGTATTAACTTATTCTCTATTTTAATTGCATTTTTTCACTTGAAATTTCAAGGTTTATCTTCCACCCAATTCTAGCCTGGCAGACTTAAGTCACTCATTTCCTTAAGAGGACAGTTTTCTCTATGGGACTAGTATAGCAGACACGTGAAGTAAAATTATATTTCATGCAGGTAGAAAAAAATCCCTAAACTAATCAGTGAGTATCAACTGAGAGAAACCCCCCACCAGGGGGCATGTGGCAACATCTAAAGTCATTTTTGGTTGCCGTAGTGGAACAGCGTTATTTGCATCTAGTACGAAAAGCCAGATTTGCTCCATCCTACAATACACAAGACCATTTCCACAACCCAGTTATCCAACCCAAAATGTCACTAGTGCCAAGACTGATAAACCATGGGCTAGAGAACATGGTGGAAGAGGAACCGCATTAATGTGGAAACCATCAGTTTGCAGAGAAATGGAGTCTCTCCATTCTCGTGAGTGCTGAACATCAGCCACGTCAACCAGATACTTCAGCGGTCTTGTCTTTGCAAGTTAATAAGGATTTTCCTTCCGCTGCAGGAAGCACGTCACCCACTCCTTGTCCAAGGCATTCTCATGCCTACTTTGACCACCCCCCCCAGTTTGTTACCTTATCAAATGAACTCTCTTTAGACCACTCTTGTTTAACGCCCAAGAGGAACCAGACAGCATCAGCTGAAGACTGACCCTTGAAGAGAGTAGGGGTTGGGCACCCTCCACCCTGCCCCATTCACACTTTCCTCTCAAAATGTGAAGATTTTCATGATACTGTTATTAAAAAATAATATGGGTCTTCATCCTGCCAATGATTAAAAACAGATTAGGCATTTATACAGAAAGAGAATGATACTTATTTCTGTTGTTGTTCGCCTTTAAGCATAATATTTTCCCTTGTAAGTCCACAGTAATTTTCACAAAATGTCATTGTGATGTAATTACTTTCATGAGATTGACGGCAACAGCCAATCTATTATAGATTTTTATGACATGCTAATTTCCCATCTGTCCAGGGCACTTCTCCTCATGTGCCAACATTTTAGAGAAAAGTTGTAAGAATTGAAAGCCTGCTCCTCTACTAATTGCAGGTTGACAATTATTAATGCAACATTCTTGCTAAAGGAGGAGGCACGCCTCTTCATTTTTTAAAAAGGTCACTTTTCTTTTAAACAAATGATAGTTCATTATAAGTTCCAAATCGAAACTTATTTTCTGGTAATGTAAGAAGGCTCGGTCCCTCTTTCACCCTTTGCCCCAACCTTAAAGTGGCTTCCTTTCTCACATTTATTGTTCCCATTATTGTCTGTGAAATGTCTTTCACATAAAGAACCTTTCCAAGGTGGCTTTATTGAAACACACCATGTAAAGGATTATAACATGAATGTTCACTCTTCTTAAAAAAACGTTTTGAATGCTGTCAATGAATCAACCAATGACAACCTGAACAACAATGTTTTCCGGTTATGAAGGAAAACAAAGAAACATGCAAAGAGTGCTGAAGAAACCACATAAATGCTAAAATTTAAACCACATTAGAAAAAACGTGTTGTTGAAGTGGGTCACCTTGTGCTGACCGATTGCTGCCTTAGTTCTTCCGCTGGGCTGGAGGGTCTGAGCTCACCATGGGCCTGGGAGGATGGCTTTACATCACAAGGAAGTTCACACTCTTGTTCACGTGTGTACAGATGCTTTTTTAAGCATCTTAAACACTGGGAAAATGTTGAGAGGCATTGCTACATATTTCAGGTTTTGCATATAGCATTTCATTATTAAGTAAATTAGGAAAAGCATTGATGATGTTGAAAGGAAAAAGAGGATGCATGGACAACGGGTGAGGAGGTCAGAGTGAAACACCAAGGGAGGTGCCACAGAAATCAATCTGTTTAGAGACAGCATACACAGTATTGTTGACTAGTGAAGGTTTGAAAAATCCTCCGCAAACACAGATTTTTGACAAAATTTCAACATTCACAAGTACTTCCAAAGAGATGGTTCTTGACAAAAGAAGTACATATCTGTAAATGACCTTACCATAGTTTTTCCCACTTAAAAAAAAAACAAAACAAAACCTTCTGATTTCTGGCCAAGATGGAGGCGTAGGTAAACACACTATGCCTCCTTGCACAACCTAAAGAAGGACAATAACACTTTAAAAACAAAAACAGCCAGACAGAACTGGCAGAAAACCGAACTGTACAGAAGTCCGACAACCAAGGAGTTAAAGAAGAAACACTCACCCAGACTGATAGGAGGGGTGGAGATGGGCAGCCGGGCAGAGAGGACTCCAGCAAGGCGGTGGCTGGAGGGCCAGGCAGTCTCACATTCATGCCCATATAAACCGGGAGGAACAACTGGGGAGCGGGATGGATCCCACAAACCAGGGTTCCAGCGCTGGCAAATAAAGCTTCAAACCACCGATTGAAAACACCTGTGGGGGTTGAGGCAGCAGCAGGAGAAACTCCCAGCCTCACAGGAGAGTTCGTTGGAGAGACCCATGCAGTCCTAGAATGTGCACAAGCCCATCCACTCACTCAGTATCAGCACCAGAAGGGCCCAATTTGCTTGTGGGACGTGGGGGAAGTGACTGAAAACTGTCAGAGTGAAGCAAATGGCACTGTTCCTCCTTGACCCCTGCCCCACATATAGCATCATAACCCAGCGACATGGGCTGCCCTACTCTTATGAACACCTAAGGCTCCACCCCTCACTACATAACAGGTGTGTGGAGACAAAAAAAATTGGCCCAAATGAAAGAACAGATCAAAGCTCCAGAAAAATACTACTAAGCTCTGAATAAATAACCAACCTATCAGATGTTCAAAACACTGGTAATCAGGATGCTCACAGAATTGGTTGATTTTAGTCGTGAATTAGATGAAAAAAATGAAGGCTATGCTAAGTGAAATAAAGGAAAATGTACAGGGAACTACTAGTGATGGGAAGGAAACTGGGACTCAAATCAATGGTTTGGACCAGAAAGAAGAAAGAAACATCCAACCAGAAAAGAATGAAGAAGCAAGAATTCAAAAAAATGAAGAGAGGCTTAGGAACCTCCAGGACATCTTTAAACATTCCAGCATCCAAATTATAGGGGTACCAGAGAAGAGGAAGAGCAACAAGAGGAAAAGTTATTTGAACAAATAATAAAGGAGAACTTCCCAAATCTGGCAAAGGAAATAGACTTCCAGGAAGTCCAGGAAACTCAGAGAGTCCCGAAGAAGTTGGACCCAAAGAGGGACACACCAAGGCACATCATAATTACACTACTCAAGATTAAATTTAAGGAGAGAATCCTAGAAGCAGCAAGAGAAGAGACAGTTACCTACAAGGGAGTTCCCATAAGACTGTCAGTTGATTTCTCAAAAGAGAACTTACAGGCAAGAAGGGGCTAGAAAGAATTATTCCAAGTCATGAAAAGCAAGGACCTACATCCAAGATTGCTCTATCCAGCAAAGCTCTCATTTAGAATGGAAGGGCAGCTAAAGTGTTTCTCAGATAAGGTCAAGTTAAAGGAGTTCATCATCACCAAGCCCTTATTATATGAAATGTTAAATGAATTTATCTAAGAAAAAGAAGATTAAAAATATGAACAGTAAAATGATAGCAAACTCACAATCATTAACAACTACACCTAAAACAAAAGCAAAAGCAAATAAGCAAACAGCTAGAACAGGAACAGAAACACAGAAATGGTGATCACATGGACAGTTAGCAACAGGGGAGTGGGAGGAGTAGAAAGGAGGAAAAGGTACAGAGAATAAGTAGCATAAATGGTAGGTAGAAAATAGAAAGGGGAAGGGTAAGAATAGTATGGGAAATGTGGAAGCCAAAGAACTTATATGTATGACATATAGACATGAACTAAAGGGGGGAATGGGGGTGGGAGGGGGTGTGCAGGGGGGAGGGGAGTGAAGGGGGAGAAATGGGACAACTGTAATTGCATAATCAATAAAATATGTTTTTAAAAAAGAGGAAAAAACCTTCTATGAATAAAGACTTTAAAGTTTTCTTTCTCAAGGGATTTAGGGGGAACTCCTCAGTGTAACTAAAATGCCACTAAAATGATGTGGCAAAAGGAAAAACAATATTAGTGAGAAAGGTAAATTTAGCCGTGATGATTAGCTAAATACTCACCTGATGTGACAGTTACTGAAACCAGAATTTACAAGTTGCGTTAGATCTGTACCTTTTTATTTAATTTATAATAATGCTCTGAATACAGATTAACTCTCTCAGCCTAATATTTCTTGGCTCATTAGCATTAAAATGAGAACTGCAGGTTCCTTGGAATAACCTTTAAATTGTTTCTTCTAACTTCAGCATAACTTCTGACAGTATCTCTAAATCTCCTTGAACTATTATTTTGTCGTGTTCAACTCTTCTCAAGCTGTTTTTAATTTAGCCTTACCAAGGGCTAGAGTTTTTAAAATTGACTTTTAAAAGCTATCCACAAATTTTGTCTGAGAGGCTGGGGATGCGCAGCAAAGAACTCCCAGACCTTTTTTTAGATATGCTAGCAAAACTCGGGCCATATGGTGGCTCTAAGAAGTCCCTAAAATATACCAAGGGGCATAGTGAGGGTGGCCAGACAAAATGTTTTGTGCATGATGTTGTCCCCAAATCTGAAGTAGCAGAAAAGAAAGGATAAACAACAAAAAAAAAAAAAACTCTTGACACCATGGCTGCTGCTTTCTCAAAGGACTCAGCAAGGGAATTTGCTGAGGGCACCACCTGGTATAGGTTACACCAGGTAGACGACACAGAAACCAAATCATTTCGTAAGATAGTATTTTGAAAATGGAGTGAAAACTAAAAGGAAGAGAGGGGTAAAAGTAGCCTTCATGAGAAGGCTGAAGAACCATCTGAAGACAACGCTAGAAAGAAAATGGCCTCAAGATTTCTTACATGACAAACAATTCAAAAGTATCCCCTGAACTTCTTTCTTTTGAGTGAAATCACAGTGGGGATATGATCTAAATTTTTAAATACATGTGGTAGTAGAAGTTTGGTTTGGGGAATCTGGGACATTCAATTCAAATATTGAGGTGAATTTCAAACAGGCAAACAAGCGAAATTTTCTAAGTCAAAGCAATCTTCAGAAATTAAAAATGAATTAACTTTATGAGTACTCCAAGGTGAAATGGACCCATCTCAAAATAATTTTGTTTGAGAGTTTTTAAGTCATTTAAGGAAATTACATTTCTATGTTTCCTTTTCAAATGTGCTAAATTAAAACAATCATTTAAAATATATCCCCAAATCAAACACACTGACTTAGTTGTCAACAGAATTGAGAGGTGGTTATATTACTGATTTGAAATTATTATATTCATCTATTTCTGATCTATATCTACTAGTTCAATGATATGAACTGTCACCTAATAAAATACATATTTCAATGATTACCTATAGTTTCCTTAGGTTTTCTTACTTCTATTTGCAGTAGCTTCTAATCTTTTAAAACACATGAAGCGTAATTTTATGTTTTTCCTTTTATTAATGGTATTAATTCTCAACATAGGATTGATTCACTGTAAATTAAGTGTGATATATAAAATTGCATATTGACTTTTATAACGAATTCCATTTTCATCTAAGTGAAACCACTCAGTCAGTGTGAGAATAACCGTCTGCGTGCGCATATCTGCAGCAGCCCCGTAAACATTCCAGAACTCCGTCACTCAACAACAGGACCCAGGCAAACCAGTGGGTTCCAGTGTCACATCTGGTTTTCCATTACGAGCTCCCTGGGAGTGTACTCTTTCCTAGGTTAGTGCTAAGTGCTTAGAAAAGTGAGACCGTAGCCCTGCCCATTGAGAGAGCACTTTCAAATCTAATTCAACTTCCACAGAAAGAAATGTTAACACACCTATGTTTCTTACTGACACCGTTTTGTTCGAGAATTAATATTTTTTTCCTGACAGTGAAGAAATTCAGTTTCTACACGCGGCATCGAACGTGTCGTGCTGCACACGCTGCCTCCCCGTGCATCCCATCTCACCAAGGTTTTCCCATTTAGCACACACTCTCAGACTGATTCGGTTTAAAAATAACAATCTGAAATCAGTGAAATAACTCTGATTTTTTTTTTTCTGTCCAGAGTAAACAACATATTTCTCTAAATCAAGGGTGGGAGGTGGGGATGACTGGGGTGGGAAGGAGTGGTGGTGGGTGGTGGGGGAAATGGATACAACTGTACTTGAACAACAATAAAAAAAGAAAAAATCTTGGCGAATATTTCTTCAGTGCACAAAATTCTGCTGTTCAATTTTCACCTATGTATTTGAAATAATGTAGCAGAATCAAACTTATTTTAAATATTTTCACATAATTATATTAATCACTGGGCAACCTCTGTTTAGTCGGTAATAAGATATAATCTTCTCTTAACAAATAGTCGCATGGTACACGAAAAATCTGTACTATCCGTAATTAGCAGTTCTTGTTCTGCTTCTGAATTCATAAACTTTTACTTTTGGAAGGTTATAAAATTTTAGAAGTTGAGTGTGCTTATCATAAAACAATGTCATGTGTAGTTTTTAGGCAAAGGAGATGTTCATAAATTTTCAAATTCACTGCCATCTTTTAAAACAAGTGGACTGAGTTTTCTTTTGTTTTATTTTAGTAAAATCACTCTTGTTTCCTCTTTTGGAGCAGACGTGACGATGGATTTGAGTGCCTTAGCTGGAAACCATGGGTTTTCTTCTTCCGGTCTCTTTTCCTTCCCTGCACAGGGCAACCTTTGATAGGTGTTAGAGTGATGCTCTAAACTGCTGCAGTCTTCGTTTTTCATGTTAATAATTTCATGATGTTTGCTCTCATCCCTAAATGGTGGCTAATTTAGGTGTAACATTCTAATAGACAGTTCTTTTTTTATCAATCAAACATTACTGTATGCTTTCCGGCATCTGTATTTGCTAATGCAAAATAATACCTTAGAATAATGTCTTTGTAGGTAATTTGTTTTTTCTCTCTGGCTTAAAAGTCAATAGTTTCACTTCATTGTATGTAGCTGTACATTTATGTTGTGGATTAAGTTATCCAGAGTGTAAGTGAGCACACATAAATCCGCCAGGGCAGGGGCATTTCACATCCAGGGGAATCAAACTTTGGGGGATTCTTGAAGCGCTAACTCAAAAAGACAGGCCACCGGTACTGTAATTTTGTCCAGGGCAAAATGGGAATAATTTTCTACTTTTCAAAAAACCTCAACTCTCCCCCATCAAGCAGGACCCTGTGTGCTGGGTAGTTAATAGTCCATGTAATTTGGGTGTTATATATTTCTTTACGTTATCTCCAAAGATTATATGTATACTTCTTTTGACTGAGAAGCCAATAGACCTGCACTACTGATTCAGACCCTGGCCAGCAGGGTCCCTGTGTTGTGGCTGCGAGGAACAAATGCATACAGACTACAGAAGTCCTGTGGAGAAAAAGGGACGGCGTGGCCACTGTCTGAGTGAGAGAGAGCCCTGCCCCTGCCCCTGCCCCTGCCCCTGCCTGGACAGGCTTTCACTGCTTTTCTGGGCACATTACATCGAGGATGGTCCTCATTTACTATGTACAGGTTCCTTGTAGGTGATTACCTTTTACAGATAACAAAGGAAAGAATGCCATTAATTACTTCAAAGATAAGAATGTTGCAGATCAAAGGGGAAAGTGGTTGAACTGGTTACATACCATAGATGGGAGGTTTAGCTCAGACTTTAGGAAGTTACTTTAAAGATACGCAGTAAACATTTGCTGCCTCAATTCAGGGTGAGGGAGTTTTAGCAAAAAGTAAGCCTCGAAGCAGCCTAGGTGCAATGCAGGCCTGATTCCCCACGGGAAAACCGATTTGTGGGTTTGTCTCCTGTGTGCTACTCACGCCTATAGGTTTTGGGATAGGGCTGGACCACATCCTCCACGCCACACAGAATGGTTCCCTATACGCTGCTACATTTTCCAAAATAGTAGGCAGAATTATTATGAAAGAAAAGTGAAAATATGCATAATTTGTGATTCCCATTATCAATTCTATTTTGAAGTATTTTAGTCTCATATTTGTTTCCATTAAATCCATTATATATCAATTTTATTTTTCCCTGACTATATATTAAAATTTGAAAAACAAAACGTTCATTTCTGTATTTTAATTATTCACAGCTTATCTATCAGTTCTGTGCTCTCTACCACAATAAATTATTTTCCTAGTTTTGTTGGCCATGTTTGTTTATATATCTTGAAAATAATGAATTTAACCAATAGCATACCTAGAGACAGAATTTTCTTCCATCTTTTATGGACACGGACCGTCTTTATATGACATGAACTTTACATCTCTTTCTGTGCCTTCTCTCTTCACCAACTCGATCATTTTCCTTAGTCATGGGGGTGTCCACCACAGCTTTCCTTACTTTTGTGTATAACAAATACTTAGATTTGTCAATTCGTCAGTCTGACTATTGCACTCCATCCTTTGGAATAATTTTCATTAAACTCCGAAAAGAACAAATTTAGTTGGCCCATTTTTTTTCCTGGCAGGCTTCATGTCATATGTGGGACATGCTACTGCTGGGCTCAACATGCAGTCTAGGTGACTGGGGCGGTACACCTGTCCATGATGATTCAGATATGCTAAAGTAGGTGGAGGGAGAACCCACGCATTCTGTTAGTAGAAGGAAAATACTGGAACTGATATTGATGTTCAGTACAGATATGTTCTGAAAATAGAACCTCACAATCCTTCTGATATTTGGGGTCTTAAGTAGAAGGTGTCAGAAAAGTCACTGCAAGTGTAACTGGAATATGGTGGCCAAGTGTCCATAGCAACTCTACCCTCTTGTCCTCAGTACTGACTCTGCGCCGTGAAGCAGCCTTCATCTAGTGTTGAATCTTTCTCCCACCAATGGGTATGTGAGATGGGTTCAGGGCAACGTGACACAGGACCATTTCTCCCTACTGATGATGTGCTGTTGCCATAGTGATCTGCTCAGCACCAGTGGAAGAGCTGGTTCCAGTCTACAGATAGCACATACATCTAAATGAATTTCAAAGTTAAAAAAGTATATGCAAAATAAGTTAATTAAAAGTCATGTTTGTTCAAAAATATTTAAAATACATGCATACATGGTCTCCTGTGTAAATGGATGTGACTATAGGAGAACAAAGGTGAAGTGAAGGTGAATGTACAAAAATTAATACAAATGAAAATACCAAAAGATCTTAAATGAGTGAAATTTACATTTAAGATAAAAATAAATATCTTAGGTAAAATATAATAATTTAATAAATAAACAGCAAAGGTTGCATGCATTGTGCATACATACTATGTATTAATACCTGTAAAAGTTACATTTAGAATTTAATGTGACACTTCCTTACTGTGTGAGCTCTACTTAATGTAATTTATACATACCAAAGGCTTTTATTACATAAAAGAGAGTTACTGTGCAGGTTCCTGTGGACTTAATAATAAATGTGATAGATGTTCCTTCAAAAAAATACTTAAAATCAGAAAGGAGTACAAATGCATACATAGACAGAGATATGATATATCGCATGTTATGACAAAAGGAATGGGAATTTTTAAAAGGAAAAATCTTATTAGATGAACTAGAATACAAAACAAGACGTAAAATACAAGTAAAAGATTTTCAGATAAAAAAAAGAGAGAGATGGAAGGAAGAGTATTCCAGCACCAGATGCAATGCACATAATTGCCCCCAAACAAATTATAAAGATCATGAAATGACAGACTGCAGAATAATATAGTAAAAATCATGAAGGGCAGAAAGGTTACGGTAGTGGAGTGATAACAGTCGAAGCTAGTGAGATAACAAAAAGCTACTTTGTGTAGTTCATGTGTAACAGTTGATACGTTTATATATGATCGCAGAGGGCCAATGGCAAGTCAAACACCCGGACAGTAGTGGAGCGTGGAAGAGATGCGCGATCACGTTGGCCTGTTGACAGACCTCGTTTCCCGCCCTGTGAGACGGTGATGTGGAAGGCACTGGGGAAGGCAGGGAGGCTATTTGGGAGGCGGTACCAGCATTCCAGGAGAGCAATGAGGCAGGGCTTCAGTATCTTCTATGAAACATAAGCCAAAAAAGCAACCTGTTATGTATATTAAGAAAGGGAAAAAAAAGTAGTTTAGAGGCATGTTTCATATGAAAATCATATTAAACCCTTTTTCAAAATATTCATGTTTTGGAGAACAAACACTGGTTATTAAATTGAATGTGATTGCTAGATTATTATCGCTATTCTTGAGCTGTCAGTGTTGTTGGCAGAGACAGTGCCCTAGTACGGAACACCACCTAAAATACGAGCAATTGGATTTGTGTGTTTATTCAGCTGACATTTAATCTAATAAAATTTTCATCTAAACAGCATTTAGGACTTTTAAGTCTATATGGGATATGTCTGCCCTCAGGTTTGCCGGAGGCAAATGTATTTTGTTGATGGAGTAAGCTTTGTGCTTTCCTCTGGGATTCCCTCTTCATGGCATTTTCAGTAAGTCCTTTCAGTTTGTTCAAAGTGCTCCTCTTTTTTTTTTTTGAACACTGGTGAGAGCCTGTATGACATTTGTGTGCGTGTGTGAATTAAGGTGATAGAGAATTCTCTTCAGAAATGACTTCAATTAATAGAAATAGACACATCTTTTCTCAGTCAGAAAGCCTTCCAGGGAAACAATTCCTGGGGAGATACATATTAAACAATGAAGACATGTGTATATTCTATGACTTAAAAAAAAAAACAACTATTGATCCGTTGACATGATAATTATCCTAGTATAAAGCATAGTACTTGGTCTTTCCTTCTTTCCTCAGAAACTTTTTACCTCTTCTTTTATCCTTCTTTTATTTCAAGCTGGAAATATGTTTAACTTTACATAGATGTAAACAGATTTGGTTGGATTATACATTTAAAGACCTAAAAAATATAAAGGAACACTTTCACATTCATATGAAAATAACACTTCATGAAAGAAATAATGGATAAATTTAATGTTATTTAAATATAACCATGAGTCTGTAATCCCGTTGTGCCAAAGGACCAGCACATTAAATAATTACTACTCAAACATGGAGTGACTTTTACATTTGCTAGTTGCAATAAATCAGGATCTCTTAAACAATGTGAGACTATAGGTTAAAGTTTTCTAATAATTAATAAGGATTCTGATTATATTTACAGTAGGTGATACAGAGAAACTACTTGTTTTCCCTTAAAACTTTTCAGTAAAATTAAAATAATCAGAAATATACAAAGCATATTTCAGCCCACACTGAGTACAAGAGAAATCAATAACAGGCAATTATAGGAAACATCAGTTGTTTGGAAATTCAGCATCACTCATGTAAGTAGTTTATGAGTCACACAAGAAATAATTAGGAATATTAGAAAATATTGAAACATAATAATAATGAAAAATCTATAAAAAATCATGGTTCAGCCATAATAATACTTACAGAGAAACTCACAGTTTTAAATACTCACATTGAAGTAGAAATAATGATCCAAAATATTCAAAATCAATCACCCCAAAGGTCATCATCAGATATATAAAAAAGAAAAGGAAATCACACCCAAACAGCAGACATAAGATACAGAATACAGATAAATACAAAAATCCCAAAGACACATGTTGATTATTTGAGTGCAATAAGAACTACAGCAAAAACGCTTGTAAGAACCTGCTCAGAATGATCAATAAAAACAAAAATCAACAGACAACAAACTCATAGACACAGGCAACAGGATGGTGGTTACCAGAGGGAAGGGGGTGGGGTTGTAAAGGGTAAAGGGGGTCAACTATATGGAGAAAGAAGATGAGACTGTGGGTGGTGGACACACAATGTGATATACACATGATGCATCATTGAAATGTGTGCTTGAAATCTATATAATGTATTAACCAATGTCTCCCCAATAAATTTAGTTTTAAAAAAGAAAGAAATATGTTCAAAAAGAGAAATGTCTCTCAAAAAATACTATCACAAATGAGAAGGGGGTTATCACTCTATAGATATTCAAAGGATAATAATAACTATCATGACCAACTTCCTACCAACAAATTGGGAAACTGATGAAACTGACACATTCCCTGGAAAATGCATCTGCACAAAACTCACATGGAGCATAATAGGACATTTTTCTAGCTCTATATCTCCTGAAGGAACAATTTGTCACAAAAAACTTTGCTACACACAAAAAATTTCAGACCCAGGTGTTTTCACTGATGAATTTTATCAAATACTTAAGGAGAAATAATATGAATCTTAGCAAACTCTTCCAGAAAACAAAGGAAGCAATATCTCTTTCTAGTTGTTTCAGGAAGCTAGAAAAACCATAATTCCCTAACCTCACAAAGATCCGAAACAAATCCATAGACAAATATTGCATATGAATAGAGATGCTAATTTCCTTTAATACAACTCAATAAAAGAATTCTACATCATGACCAGAAAAATGTTATCTTAGTAATGAAAGGTTGGCTTAACATATCATTCCAATAAATGCAGGAAAAGAACTTGAAAAAAATCAACACTGATTTTTGTTGAAAAAGTCTTTCAATAGACTAAGAATGATGGAGAACTTCCTCAACTTGATTAAAAATTATAGTTAATATCATAATTAATGATGAAATATTGATCACATGTCTCTAAGGATATCCACTTGCATCACTTCACATTCTAAGGAGTATATGAAAAGCCACTAGAAGTAATAACTGTATTTAGTACATTTGTAGAACACAAGGTTATTTTTAAGCACTAGAAACAAACAATAAGAAAATGAAATTTAAAACATTCTATGTACAATAGTGTCAAAATTGTTATTGGTTAACAAAAGGTAAATAAAACACTTAGCAAAAGATGAACAAAAATGTATAATGAAAAATACCAACTAACCATTAATCTGGTAGGTTAAAGAATATCTGAAGAAATAATGTCTGTTATTCCATATTCATAGTTTGGAAGTTCCAATATCGTTGAGAAATCAATTGTCCTCATAACGAGTGATAGATTTTAATGACGTTTCAGGCACAATTCCAATAGGTCTTTTTCTTTTTTGTAGAAATTGACAAATGGTTTCCAAAGTTTATGCGGAAAATATAGAAATATAAAAGATCTAGATGAGCAAATCTTGAACAAAAAAGAGATAAAAGAAAGATTAAGGATTTATCACAGATTTTCAGATGTATGTAAGTTTACTTTAGTCAAGACAGGTGGTGTTTGATGAGGAAAGACATATTCATGGGACAGACTAGAATGTCAAAGTGTTAAGGAAAACAACCACCTCAGGGAGATACTGTGTTAAATTTTATTTAATACCTCTGTTGATAAACTTATTTCCATATATTTAATAATTATACATTCAAATATTTAGTTATTGTGTTTGTGTTTCTACCTCCCTTATAAAGGTTCATTTATTTATTTAGCATTAACTAGTTAATCATGTTTTCGGTAAATATGTATCCAAGTGCGTTTCACTTTTTTTTTCTATGTTGATATATGGAGTTGTTTTCATTATAACAGCATGAAATCTACCATGAGGCATATTAATATTCCTTCTTTGGTTTTGACTCTCCTTAGTTTTAGATTTCTTCCTTTATATCTAATAGTTTTGTATCTTTAACACAATATATAAACATTTATTTTGTTGCATGGAAGAGTGGTTATATTGAGACACTATTCAATTTTATTTCTCCTTATATCCTCCTTTAATAGGACTTTTAACTTAAAATTTTGTCAGCCTAGGCATATGTGACATTGTCTTTTCTAAATTTTCAGTTAATCACCTAAGAAAACATAAAAATGACAAAAAATTTACAAAAACATCATTAAAAAAGAAATCTGTTATTGTCAGACCTCAAGTCCTAAAGTAAACAATGGCAACTCTAAGTTGATATAAAATAATGGAGAAATTTCTCCCCAAATGTTTTAAAGCACTTGGAACAAAATATAAATTTAATTCCAACTGGAGTATTATTGTCTCATTTTATTTTTGTGTAAATGTTATCATCAGTAGTTAGCTAACTATTAATAAAAAGGGGGTTCAAAGGAAGTAGACATTGAGTCTAATAAACTTGGGAGCATAAGCCTGCTTGCTTAGCCAAGGAAGCTACAGCTTCACGCTCGAAGGGATCACAGCATTGCTCAGCCAAGGGGATTCAAGTCCTCCCTCCCCTCCTCTATGTCAGATTGTGCAGGGGGAGGTGCTGGACCATAGAGGCCTGTCACTTTATCTGGGGGTAGGCTGCCAAAAGCCCACAAAAGTTTGAGAAGTTGAATGGTCATTTTGAAAAATCACCGGGTCCATCTAAACCCAAGCTAATATAACTCAAGAAGCAAAGAAGTTTCTCTCTCTCTCTCTCTCTCTCTCTCTCTCTCTCTCTCTCTCTCTCTCTCTCTCTCTCTCTCTCCACACACACACACCCCATGAACATGGGGATCCAGTAGCTACGAGGGCCCAGAGCAGATGGCATGGGCTCCAAAAGCCTGAGCTTAATATGAAGCAGAAACTCTGGACCTTGGTTTTGGTTTTGGCCTTGCTGAAGACACAGTTGGACTTTTCCCATGGCGGGATGGAGTGAAAAGGGACATTGGAAACCCGGAGGGTAGTTGCCATCTCCTCCCAAATAAACCATGCCACACTACAACTTCCCGAGTGTGGGTCCTTGTGGGTTTCTCACGATCCTGTGAAAGAGCCTCATTTCCACCAACAACAATAGTAAATTTACAAAGGTATTTGAATCGTGTACACTTTTATTTGATTCATACCTATTTATTAACATTTCTTTAAAAGTTGGATGTATTTGTGTTTAATAACAGATGCCAGATTACCAGAGAGGTGGCTGAAATATTGATGCATACAATTACTACTTCTGAGTGATATCTGCCTATATTTTTATAAAACATCATCCAGCTCCATCATTTGTACTGCTGGTCTTGTTTCTGAAATCTTAGAATGCAACTTAAAAACTACTATTGAAGACCTTTTAAAATTTTTATATTTATTTGATCATTAGATTCACTTTTTCTTGTTTACCTCTTTTTGTATGTTCTTTTTTCACTTAGTCTTTTACTTAATGTTCTATATTTAAAAAATGGAAGATTTTTATTCCCTACAAGATGATCTCAACTTTCTATTTGGTATTTGTTGAAATAGATGGCAAGAATAAAGTGTTTCAAGTAGAGAAGCTACATGTGTCATGCAATTCTTACTCATGAGTACCTGCTTAAGCACTTAATGTATAGATTTTGAAAACAGATAAAGCATGTAAGAGTCACAATGTTTTACAAAACACAAATATATTGAACTTTTAATATTTTAGTGCTTTACCACTTGTTTTTAAAAGGTCAGTGAAGCATTATTTGAAAGCCATTGTATTCCATATGAGATTTCATTAATTTTTCAAGTAATATTTCAAGTAACTTTTCAAGTAATATTTCCCAGAAATGCTTGACTTTAGAGGAGATTTAAATTAAAATGTGTCTAAAGAACCTAAAAGAAGATATTTCTCTAAGAGATGTTCCCTGAGCACCTGACAAATTCTAAAAGAGTATTTTTACTCCATTAAACAATGCATCTATGAATGATGTATATACATATATAAAATGTAGATACATTTTAAGTGTATATGTATACATTTAAAATATATAGAACATTTTTAATTTAAGTTTATTTCTGTGATATCTCTGAGGTTTTATTCTGAACTTTTGAACTTTAAATTTTTACATGATAACATAGATTATCACATAGTTAATCAAAGACTTCACGTGTTCCTTATTTCATGTTAATTATTCTAATGTTCTTTCTGTGACTAGACTCAAGAGTTATTATTATCCATTGAATTATGATGAAAAACATCAACAAACTATACAGAAACCCAACTGAATGAGAACATAGTCACTGATACATTCGTTAGAGTTAATATCCAAAACTTATAAAGATCTTAAACTCAACACCCAAAAAACAATTCAATTTAAAAATAGGTAGAGGACCTCAATAGACACTTCTCTGAAGAGGACATACAGATGGCCAATAGGCATATAAATAATACTCAATGTCCCTAATCATCAGAGAGATGGGAATTAAAGACACAACAAGATATCACCTTACACCTGTTGGAATGGCTATCATTGCAATAAATCAACAAACAAGTGCTGGTGAGAAAGTGGAGTAAAGGGCAGCTTCATGCACTGTTGGTGGAATGCAGATTGATGCAACCACTGTGGAAAGCAGGAAGCATTTGCCTCAGAAAATTACAAATGGATCTGCCTTGCGATCCAGGATTCCAAACCTGGGAATATATCCAAACAAAACTGCAACCCTAATTTGAAAGAATATATGCACCCTTATATTCATCGCAGCATTATTTACAATGGCCAAGATTTGAAATCAGCCCAAGTGTCCATCAGTACATGAGTGGATAAAAATGCTGTGGTACATTTACACAATGGAATAATACTCAGCCATAAAGAAGAAGGAAATTTTATCTTTTGTGACAGCACAGATGGGCCTGGAGAACATTATGCTAAGTGAAATAAGCCAGTCAGAGAAAGACAAATATCACATGATTTCCCTCATGTAGAATGTAATGAACAAAATGAACTAACAAGCAAAACAGAGATGGACTCATATACAGGGATCAGGGTGATAGCTGTTGGTGGAGGGGAGAACTGGAGGGGAGGAGAGATTGAGGTAAATTTTTTTAAAAAAGAGAAAGAACTCATGGACACAGACAACAGTCAGGTGATTGCAGGGGGAGGGTCATGAGCAGAGGTGGATGAGGGATAAGTAATGATAGAAGGAAACGACTTTGAGTGCTGAATGCACAATACATTACTGATGATGGGTTGTAGAATTGCACACCTGGAACCTGTATAATTTTGTTAACTAGTGTCACAAAAAAATCATTCAATTAAAAATACGTTTCCACAGCATAGATTTCAATGATTTCATTTGATTCCGTGCAGGATTGTGTTTGTTTTACTTTACTTTACGTCTCCTGAGTCCTCTGCTTTGTTTACTTCCACTTCTTCATTGGCCCACAGTTTGCCCCAGTACTAGGTTACCACACACCATTTGGTATTTAGTGCAGCTTTTCTCCATGTGAACAACTGCACACATATTCTTTGAGAATTAAATCAAGTATCTGCTGCAACTATCACCAAATCACATAAAATTTGTGTGCAAAGGCAAGTATCTTTAAAGAGCAATAAATACATAAACTTGTAGATATCATACTGTCATATATTATATGGATTTTAAATTACTGTAATTACATACTTATTTGTTTTACACTTATGATATGTAATAGTATGTAATAGTAATTACATACTATTTGATTTACACTTATGTTACCACTTCTTCATGAGAATTGAGTCTGGCTTACACAGCAAATAGATGTTGAATCAGAAACTAAGATTTTGAACAAAACATTACATTTATTACTTTTAAAACTATAATGGCATTTTGTTTTGTTTTGTGTGTAAGACCTTGAGAATGAAGTCATAACAAGTTATTTGGATATGTTCTATCTGCCCCTTAGGATACATACTCTTGTCCTAAGCACATAGTCATTGCTATGTGTGGTATTAGCAAGCCATATCCATGGTGCAAACTCAGGCCCCCATGAGGCTAACTTTAGCCTATTTTATAGCTTTATTTCTTTAAGAGAGCTTGGAGATCTTTTCTTTGGGGTAAGACCATTTTAGTAGTTTAGACAGAATCAGGATTTAAGCTCTGCTGGATCTGATTTCAGAACTTTATTTCTTTATATCCTAGCTTTTTAAAAAGGCTAATGATCCCAGGAAGCATGGATAGTAAAAATAAGCTTATTATAGATTTATATATGTCAATAGATTTTATATGGTAAACTTTTATGATAGTTTTATCATACTAACCTGACAGATGGTGCTGCTTTCATAAAATGTTAGCATCAGCAGAAATTAATAGTTTTAATTAACATTAATTTATCTGAATTAAAGAAGTAGGGTATTTTATACAGGGCTTATTTAAATTTTATTGTATATAAAACAGAAATGGATAAATCTTCTTATATACATATACAGGGTCCAGCACAAATAACACCCCTTTTTATTATAAAATATTTTATTAAAAATCACAAGTATATAATTCTGTATTATAACAATATCACACTAAAGCATACCATATGATGTTTTAGATGAAATGTTCAAATAACAATGATAAATTATCACCCTACCAACCACACTTAAGCAAGCCTTACTTCCATCAGACTCTGTATATCATTCATGTTTATACATACATTATATGTATATATTATGGACATTACATAATACTATCAACTGTATCATTTTAACAGAAATATATCTTTATAGCCTGGCTAACCCAAGAATGCTCTGGTATCAGGAATCATCCTCTTGGCTGAAAAGTCTTATAATGAGAATCTCCTTCACTTGCTCTAACAAGCAAACTCCGTTTCCCAAGAATATTCTTTTAGAGACTCTTGAATGTGTATGTCACTTGAAAGGATGGCCTGTCTACGTTGCCATTTTCTTCTTTTATTTTCAGTACTTGGAATTCAGCTCAGTTCGAGACCAAAGAAGCAGTTCCACCTCACAAGTGCTGCGGCTGGGTGCCCCCAAGGCCCCTCCATTCACAGTGAGGGAAGGCGTAGCAGACTCATACAGGATGGAGTTTAAAGGAAAACCAGCACCTCCTCCTTGTCCACAAGGAATCTTGTGCTGGCCTGGCCAGGATCCCAAGAGAAAAGGCTCAAGTTGGGAAACACACACACAAACACGCACACAAACTTGGCTGCCAGTGAGAAGAATACTCAGAGATGGTTATTTGGACTTTTGCCAATGAATCCATCACTGCAAGAGGAGGTAGCATGTCTTCCTTCATCTATCTGGTTTAAATGAAAAATATAAATATTGGAAAGCAATAGAGCAAAGGTATGTTTTCTTTAGTCATGTCTTATTGCCTAGTTATGAATTAAATCATGTTATCAAATATTAATATTTTTCTTAAATGTGTGCATAAACATAAGATGCTAAGTAATAAATCACCCTTATTATATTAATATTAGAAACTAATGGTGAGTTTTATTAAAATATTATTGATGTGGATTATTTGGATTCTTCTCAGTAATATGGTTTTCCTTTTCCTTTTTTCCAAGACCTATGTAATAAAAAATTAAATGCAGAAATTCTTCCAATTTCATAGCAACATATTGTTTTTGTTATATATTTGGCTAACCATTCTAAGAAGAAAACTGCCTAGTGCCAAACACAATAAAAAACTACATAAAATTTTATCATTATCCAGGGAAAATTTGACTGATATGCAAACATTTTTCTCAATCTCTGCCTTTTTTCTTGTCTTTCTGTGAATAACATTGATTATGTGCCAGATGTTTGAAACACTAAAGAGAAAAATAACCAACAAGTAAAAAGTCATTCCATCTTTCATGGAGACAGTCCAGCTGAGAAAGACCAACAGTAATGTAACCCACATAGACATATCCAAAAGAACAAAAGCATTACACAGTGTCCTTCTATCCAATCCATCTCTTCTCCACTATCATGATTCCTCAAGTTGAGAACCACATAAATGTAATTTAAAAATATTTTATTCAGATCATTTCAGTTAAGTTGATACAAATGATGACATCCTTGCTTTCCTGGGGGAAGTTACACATGGATTCTTAATACACTGCACACTTTTATCATTACAAGTAAGCAGAAAATTTCTATAATACAAAAAGTTTTAATCCACATTGTTCAGTTAAGGATGAAGATAACTGAAGTTTTACATGATATAACCAGTCAGTATCACTGTACTAAATACTAGATATTTTATATAAACAATATAAACATTAAACATTACCTTCAGAATTCTAAATATAAATTGAAATAATTTTAAGTTAAAATACCAAAGCACAAAACCTCCTCTTAACCTAAATATCTATTCTAGACAAATTATGTTATTGTGATATATATAGTGAGATATATATATATATACACATATAGTGTGTGTGTATGTACATGTGTGTGTTTATTAGAGCTTATGGATAAAAATAAAACATGATCCCTACCTTGGAAGCTTTCTACTTAAGACATTTTGCTATTTTCTATGTGTTACCAATTTTATTACTCAAAAAAATTCTGTGAGATTAGTAGAAACTTTCACAGAGTAATATAAATAGAAAGGAACTCAGAAAAGCTATGTATCCCATTCTGTCTAACTCCAAGCCCAAGCATTTACTAGAGTAAGGTCTTTGATAACTATTATGTGATATCTTGGTTTTATCGGAATCACAGCATAAAGAAGGTATAACATAACACATAATATATTTTATACTCCTGGGTCACTAAAATGTTTTCAGATGTTTTCGCAAAAAATGTTTTATTTTTCTCTAGCATGCAAACATTTGTTTCCACACTAGTTGCCAATGTGATAGCAATGATGTATTCACAGGGCCATGTTCGGTTAAACCAC
The DNA here is from genome assembly GCA_004027475.1 of Anoura caudifer. Lineage (NCBI taxonomy): Eukaryota > Metazoa > Chordata > Mammalia > Chiroptera > Phyllostomidae > Anoura > Anoura caudifer. The sequence goes on along the minus strand of PVKU01000057.1, from coordinate 36,758 downwards.
TGTGATGTTTTGCTCCCTTAGTACCTGTGTGGTTATACAAACTCATAGCCTAAACGAAGTTAAAATTTCACACATATTTCATATAATGCTCTTCGGATAGTAAAGAATGAAGAGGGTCAAATGTTTGGTGGCAGAAGGTGATTTGATTTTGGGTGGTGGGTACACAATGCCTTAGATGTTCATGATGTATCATGCAGTTGCACATTTGGAACCAGTATAATCTGATTAACCAGAATCACCACAACATTTTAATTAAAAAGTAAATATGTATTTACAGAGTTGGAAAATTATTTTGGCACAAATCATTCATATTTTGGATCTATTATTTTTCCACATTATTTCTTTATACTAATTATTTCAATCATACAACCAAAGCTTCAATATTGACAATGAGGATCACAGACTGGTATTTTTCTTTCAAGGCCTGATTAAAATTAAAAAGCCATACTACAAAATTAAATTCAACCTCCTGATTTATTTTTTTGAAATGCATCATTGAGAAAATACAGCAAATGATATTCCTCTTTTATCCACTATCATTATTTTTAACATACAGATGAATAATTGCTGTTGACTTTTTTGTTAGTGAGGACTTTTTTCCCTTTTATCTTGTCTCATTATTTTGAATGACTGTAAAACAAAAATAATTATCCTTTAAAATTAAAAACAATTTTAATCTCTCACACTCGATGCCACTTTGCATTGAGTGACTGCTGCTGCATAATGTAGATAAGTTCAAATAAATCATAATTCTTTGAATTTATAAATATGAAGAGCAACTCTAGTAGAAAATTAGATGTTGCACGGAGCTAAATATGTAAGAAGAAAACATCTCTGTGCAGATGGTGGAAACCAAATCCATTCTCAACTTTGCAAGCCATTACTATATGATGAAAAATATCAGTTTCACAAAACTTGCATATGACATATTTGACCAAATAAATAAAATGTAAATAATTTGTGGCCAAGTATACATAAATGTTTTGGCTTTTTAAAAATTATCAACAATAGGTTTCATACATCAACAATTCTTTGGTATGACCATTGTTGGACATGGGTAAAGGGGAAAGTGGGGATGACTGGAATAGCATCCACAATAAAATACAAAAAAAGAAATATGGCATTAAGCTACTCATTACTTGACACTTTAAATGTGAAATTACGAAAGGTAGGAGCTCCTTCTTTCTTTCCATTGTGTAGTATCCCGTTGTGTCAATGTGCCATAGCTATGGATCCACTCATTTACTGATGGGCACCAAGTCCGCTGCCAGCAGGCTATTGAAAGTTGTGCTGCTGTGAACGTTGGGGTGCATAGGTTCTCTTGAATTAGTGTTTCAGGGCTCTTAGGGTATAAACTCAGCAGTGGAATTGCTGGGTCAAAAGGCAGTTCCATTTTTAGTTTCTTGAGGAAATTCTATAATGTGAGAAAGAAGGGAATGGGATGTAAATGAACATGTATGAGGGAACCATGGACGGAGCCAAGGGGGGTGGGATTGAGGGTGGGAGGTGGGGGTGAGTAGGGTTGGGAAAAGCGGTGGTGGGGAAATGGAGTCAACTGTATTCAAACATCAATACAAAATGTAAAAAACAAGTAAAAATGAAGTCATTAATTAGATGTGGAAGACAGTACTCGGCCAAGTTGTCTGTGTATATGACATTATTTACCAGCAAACAGTTGAGAGAAGTGGAATATAAAATATTTTGGTAATAAAGTCATTCTGGAAAAATAATGTATTTCATAAATGATTTGGATTGCGCATATCCCTGCATCTGTCATTGCTATCAGACTCAAGCCTACAGCTAAGTTGCTAGGCGACTTTGGATAAATCAATTGATATATCAATCTGTCAGATTTCTCTCTTCATAAAGAAAAAAAGTCAAACACAATGGGCCTCTTCTTGTTTCAAAAGTTTTTGATTTTATGATACTGTATATAATTCATTAGATAAATGTAAACTGAAAAAGAATACTGCAAGTTTATAATGGATATAATGGTTTTCTGTAACAATATTTAAATATGCTTCAAATTAAACAATAGGAAGTAAGTGTACAGATTATGCCTGTATTTAAATGAAATTATTTTTTTTATTTTATTTGTTTTTGCTGTACTTTTTAAAATTTATGAGATGACATAGGTTAATTATATAGTTTTCAAGTGTACACTTTTCTAAACATTGTCTGTATATTACATTGTGTGTGTGCCACCCAACATCAAATCTCCTTCTGTCGCCATATATGTGACCCCCTTTACTCTTTACTACTTCCCTACCCCCATCCCTCTGGTAACTACCATACTGTTATTCTAATGCAGAATTATAGAGAAAAGTACTGGTGCTCTCCCAGATTTTATTGATCGCTTTTATGTCTCTGCACATGCCTTCTCTGCGCGCCGTGGATTGGCTTTGCGTCAGCCTCATGTAGGATTCTCCTCAGATGACTGGCTCATTGAGGTGGACTCTGTGGAGTGAAGTTCAATGGGTTTTGACAATTACATGTTGATATGTATTCACAAATACAATACTGTACAGAATAAAGTCACTGTCCTACACTATTCCTGTGTTTTAATTATTCAACCCTCCTCCTCTGCCCCAAATCCCTGGAAACCATGGATAGTTTTATAGTCTCTAGAGTTTTGCCATTTCCAGAATGTTATATAGTCATATTTACACAATAAGTAGCCTTTTCAAATTGGCTATTTCACTTAGTAACATGCACATAAGATTCATCAACGTATTTTCAATGGCTTGCTACCTCATTCTTTTAATATTGAAAAATATTTCATTGTTTGCACATGCCACTGTTTGTCCATTAGCCACTTTTGAAGGACATCTTGTTTCTTTCTCGATTTTGGCAAAAATGTTGCTATAAGCATTGATGTGCCAGCCTTGTGTGGATAATTTTTCCAATATTTTAAAAAGTAAGTAAAAGCAAAATTGTTTAGCATTGTAAGAAACTGCAAATTACATTTATTTGGCATGGAAAATTTTATCAGGAATGGCTGTTGGATTTTGTCAAATGCTTTTTCTGCATCGATTGATATGATTATATTATTTTTATTGTGTTGCATGCTGATCTGGTACTTTACACTGATTACTTTTTGACTGTTGAACTGGCATTGCATAGCTAGAGTAAATCCCACTTGATCAGATTGTACATTTCTTTTTAGAAATTGATGGTTGACTTAATATTGGATTTTTGAATGCGTATTTATGAATGATACTGGTCTGCAGTTTCCTGTTCGCTTTGCCATAAGTAGTTCTGGCCTCATAGAATGAGATAGGAATTATTCCTTCTGTTCCTATTTTCTGGAAAATATTGTGGAGAATAAGTATTATGTCTTTTCATGAAAGTCAAAATGTGTGTCTTTACTGACTTTCCCTTTCTCAGCTGGCCATATGTGCTGGTAAGGGAAGGACAAGTCTGGGTTAAATAAATACAGGGATGAGGATGCAGGTGGCGATATCTTCTGAATACCACAGATGTTTATTGTAATGATTTCAGGTGGATATTTTCAGTCACTAACTAACATGGACTAAATCTTCCTTCTCTCTGTTGGAACTTGCTTGGAAGCAAAGGTTCACAAAATCATGGCCTCCAGTAGATTTTAGTCACATCACTATGTTTCTCTGGCTTATTTTAATTCCCCTCAGAACCTATCAAATTATACAATGACAATTTTTAATTCATTGGATTGTGATCTTAAAGAAAGTTTTTGGCTTCATTGTCATTTTAATGACATATTTGTGGAGAAAAAATAATTTGTTCATGTCCCCTCATTATGATTGAGATTTATTGGTTCTTAAAATTTTGAATGCATTCTTCAAATCACAGTGACTAATATTAATAAGGATAATGAAAAGCTGGTAAAAAACAAATATTTAATAATAAAAACATATTAAGTATTATTTATCTGTGCATAATTTAACTATATTGTTAGTAAGATTTTTATGAGAAATTTATTTATAAAGTTAATAACTATAGTTATGTTATGAAGTTCAAAAGAATCAAAATGCAAAAGATGAAATAGTTTATGACCTTTGAAAGTGCATAAAAATTAGAAATAAAAGTGCTACATTTTTCATTGTCCTTTTATTTTAAAATATTTGACCTGGCTGGTATAGCTCAGTGATTGAGTGTGAACTGCAAACCAAAGGGTCACAGGTTTGATTCCCATTCCTGGCACATTCCTGGGTTGCAGGCCAGGTTCCTAGTGGGGGCTACATGAGAGGCAACCACAGATTGATGTTTCTCTCTCTCTCTTCCCCTCTCTCTAATAATAAATAAATAAAACCTTTAAATTTTTTTGAAACTGACATATTACTCATATAGTTAGGAAATGCACTTTTTACTTAGCATGAGTGCAATGAATAACTTCTACCTAGTTCTTTAACCATACCTATTAAAGCTAATTAAAGAAATGTCAACTTTTCCAGCAAGTTATTTTGGTGTAGTATCCAGGTTATACATGAACTCACAGCACAAACTAAATCAGAGAGCTAGAATTATTTTTCTTTATTTTCAAAATTACAATTTTAAAACAGACCAGTGTGTCCCTACCTGCAGAGAGCGCACTGACAAGATTATGAATCTGGACAATTTGATATTCAGAAACTGTTTTTTTTTCCTAAAGTTATGAAAGTATGAAACATCTCCCCTTGACAAAAATATAAAGCACCACCTCATTTGCCTGATGAGCTTTGGAGGTTCTTTAACAGGCATCTTCCCCGTGGCCGCTTTGGCCTTCTTTTGAAGCCCTGGCCTGACTCACATCAGGCAACCGCCTGGGTTGCATGTCAAGAATCTCAGGCTTCTAACACCTCATCTTGGCAACCTTGACAAAACATAGTGAAAGGTCATGATGTTTTAGTTTTGCGTAGACTTTTGGCAGAACTTGGACCAGGAGTCAGCGATCTTTCTCTGTAAGTGGCCAGATCTATGTTTTAGACTTTGCAGGCAGCATGCACCTTGGTTGTAACCGCTTTGCCATGACAGCGAGGAAAAAGCCATGGATGACGATTAAACCAATGGTCATGGTGTGTTTCGATACAATTCATTTATAAAACAGCCATCAGGCGAGCAGGCCATGACGGGCTGTTTCCTAATTGAGACTACAAGATTGATGTGCGCCTCGGATGTGAGGAGTTGCTTATTAAGTGTTTGTAAGACACAGGAATAATTGTTGCAGTTTTTTTTTTTTTTTTTTTTTTTTTTTTTTTTTTTTTTTTTTTTTTTTTTAGTTTGTATTATCATTTTAGGTAGCTTCTATATAACTTTCTTGAATAGTGAATTATAAAAGGGGTTCTTTTTGAACCATTCCCTTACACCCCTTGGTATTAGGGTAAGAAGAATTCTGCTTCCTTTCAAATACTTAATATTGCAAACTGATCAATCTAATAATAAATACATAAAACTTCATTCTCCAGTTGAAGAATTACCCTCCTACACCCATATATATAGTTGAGTGCACTTCCTAAGTACAGTTTTGAGCTTTCCTGTTACTTACTATATGTATTCTTGAAAATTTCATGCTCTCTAAAATTTTACTAAAAAATACACAGCTATGGATACGGTAACCATATAATTTAACAACTAAACCAGGACACTTTTAAGAATGAAAGATATTATTTATCATTATGCCAGAAACAGACAAACGAGAAAAGCCTTAAGCTGGGACTGTCAGGGAGATCCAGGATGGAAGATCACCCTATTTATGGGAAAACAGGTGGGAGGAAGGACGGCTCAGAGCTCGCGCAAACCTGTGCGAAAGCTGGAAGTTAAGCAGTAATTGGTCCTTCGGGGAGATAATTTGGACCACTTAGGCAGCTCAGCCTGGTTAGAGGCTGCCCCTGAGATACTAAGCAGGCGTGATAACAACAATATAGAAGTTCTGACAGCAGTTTCCTTAGAGCTGAGGCTCCGCGGCTGGCATGGGGATGGAGCTACGGTGGAGCTCTGCATTAGTGAGCGGCCATTCGGGGCACAGGGGGCTGTGCAACGTCGTCCGGAGCCGAGCGCTGCTCCAGGTGGAGCGTCCTCCTCTCCGTGGACGAAACCCCAGGGCCAGGTGCTCATTTTTGGTTTTGTGGAAATACAGCCCAAAAGGTTGGGCTTCAGTAAAGCATGCTCTCTATTTCCTATAAGAAATGTTGACTTTACCTCTATTATTTTAACTGTTCTTGCTTAAGAATGCCTGTGAATGAAACCATGTGACTTCTCCGTTTCCCTGATGTTTTCCTGTTTAGCAGTCATGCATGAGAATTGATGTCAGGAAAAAGGGCTGATTTTCCCCTACCAGCTCCAGATAAAACAATACACTGAATTAACTTTCTGAGGTAATTACAGACTCACAGACAGTTGTAAACATAACACAGAGAGAGCTCCCTTGTACACTTTGCTCTGTTTTCCCCAGTCTTCGTCATATTTGCCCAGCATCGCCTGCCTTCATTTGTGCATGCGCAGGAAGAGCTACACAAACTTGTCGTCTGTGTTGTTCTGTCTCCACCACCAGAGCCAAGGTCCTGGACAGTTAGTTCCAACACCACACGCATCGACGTTCTTACCACCATTTCCTTTATCATCTGCCAACCACTAATCTGCCCTCCACGTTCAAACTTTTCTCATTCAATAATATTTTATAAATGAAATGATAGTGTGTAAGCTTTTGGAGTTAACTCTTTTTTTTTGCTCAGCGTAGTTTCTCTGAGTTTTATTCAAACGCTTGCATGAATTCAATAGTCTGTGCTTTGCTGCTTACTAGAATTCCCCCCGGCACCGCTTTAGCCGCTCCCACCCAATTTGTGATTCCCTTTGGGAGTTTCTATTTGACCTATAGATTCTCTAGAAATCATTTTATTCCTACATATTTAGGTATTTTCTTGTTGTCTTTCTGGAGTTGATTGCTAGTTTTATTTTGTTTGGTAAAGAATATAGTGTTGAGGTTTATTTTAAGATCCTGGCTATAGTCCCTCCTGCGGAATGTTCTCTAGACATTTAAATAATAAAATGTTTATTCTGTTTTTTGAGTGAATACAAATGTTACCTTTTTTTTACAAAGTGTTATGTATGTCAATTGATCTTATTGGTTGATTCTTTTATTTATACCTACCATATCCTTGCTGAATTTCTGAAGCCTTGCTGAATGCAGTTTTAGCCACGACTGAGGGGTAAGTATTGAAGTCCCCACCTGCAATCATGGAACGGTCCGGACCTCCTTTTAGCTTTGTTGGTTGTGTTTCATGTGTTTTGGGTCCTCATCTGTATGAAGTCTCCCAGGCACGTTGAATCTCCTTTCTGTAACATTCTTCTTAAGCCCTAGTCATTTTCTTTGTTTCGAAATCTACCTTATCATGAGTTAAATTTCTAAAATTTGATGTTTTAAAATAATTAATTAAAGATCCCCTAAGCTCCAGTTTCCCTTTTCACTGGTTTATTTTTGACATATGAACTCCCCGAACATTCATAGCAATCACTAAATTAATTACAGATATCAAATAAAGTTTATTTGTGAGTCAAATGTTACTTTCAAGTTGAAATTCCACAACATCTATTGGCTTACCATATCTCATTCTCTTCTAATTTTATTGCACTTGAACTCAGAAAAGGATCAAAAGATATATATATATAAATATATATACACACGTGTGTGTGTGTATAATATGTCAAATGGTATGTTTAAGACCCTTCCAAACTCCACAAATTATTCTAAAACTGCTCAACAATAACAATAACCTACTATCATTTTCAAGATTTAATTTTGAGATAGTTTCCTGGGTATACTGCATATATCATAAAATAGTTGAAGAGAAACTTAAAAGATAAAATTCAACAGTAACTTTCTTTTTTTACATAGTTTAAATATTTTAGATATAGAAAATATATGTGCATCTTCATTATATTAGAATATGTACACACATATCCTATAAATTTATTTTAAAATGCATATTTCAAAGTGAAGACAAAACACGCCTGAATTACTTACAATTTTTAATTGTTTAAACATTTACTTCACTGCAACATCATATATACCTTTATATTTTTTTATATTTAAATTCCATGTTCCAATAAACAGCAAATGTTTGGTATATAAACACTTTTGTTTATTAAACTTACCAAATTGCATGCCCATTCTTTGATTACTTATTATTTTTCTAAAAACAATTAGCACTTAAGGTTTGTCATTACAGATATAAATAAATGGGAGCATGTGCGGGATCATAGATGGGAAGAATTAACATCATTAAAACATTCAGACGACTTAAAACAATCTGTAAATTCAACACATACCTATCAAAACACCAATGGCATTTCTCACAGAACTGGAACACATAATCCAAAAATGTATATGGAACCACAAAAGATCCCGATCTTGTAAGAAAAGAACAAAGTTGGAGATATCATGCTACTTGATATCAAACTATACTATAAGACCACAGTCATATAGCAATCAAAACAGCATAGTAATGGTATAAAAAAACAGACACATGGATCAATGGGACGGAATAGAAAACCCCCAAATAAACTCATGTTAATATGGTCAGTTAATACAGGGTGGAAAAAATAGGTTTACTGTTTTGTGTATGTGAAACGCAGAGTTTATTCTTGTATTATGACTTACTATTGTATTATTTTTCCATGCAAATAACTGTAAACTTACTTTTTAAATGTGATATATAGATGTGATTAAAGTATTTCAAAGATATGTTTTGATCTTAAGTTTTAAGGAAGAGATAAGAAATATACTGAAGAACTAAATGTAGGTCCTAGGGAAAAAAAGGAAAAAATCTCTAATTAATATTTGGGTTTGCTGTATATCTAATAGTGATTTACATATTGAAGTATAGCAACATTTGTTTATATTTCCAGTATCAAGGTACTAAATCATCATAAAAATAGGGCTTGACTTCTGGAAATAATATGCTTTCATCATAAAATAAAGTCCTGAATTTTAGATGAGAATTTTGCATTATAAATGTACTGTACAGACATCCTGCCAAAGATTATAATAAATCCCTCTTCAAATTTTACTCTGATATATTATTGATAATAATGATGTATGGAACTATGCACACAAAAGTAAAAACAAAATACTAACCTCATGTGGTACTTTAATCAAACCCATTAGTTATACAATTATTGTCACTGCAACTGCACTTTAATAAAAGAAAAAAGCTGCTCTCCTTTAAATATGTGAGAAAAATACCATTTGAACATGCTAAATGTATTCTTTTTCTTGTTACAAAGGTCGTATTTCTTTATAAGTGGTATTTTTGTCTAATGTCAAAACTTTGATAACTACTAAAAGCATAAAATAGAAACGTGTGTAAATGCCTTCATGAACCTAAAAATTATGGAAATATTTGATTTATACAAGTTTAGAAACATGAGATTAAATTTTATTTTCTAATGCTAAAAGCAAAATAATATATACAAACATTTGAAATATAAACATATCTATTTTATATTTAAAATTACATAAATGAATATCAAATTATTTTGAATATTTAAAACCTGCAATTAGATATTTCATGTTTTAATGTTTTTTCATTAAAAAATTCTACATTGTTAATTATTCGTGAATATTAAACAGAATCATCTAATACAAATTCCAAACTTGCGATAGATTGGCTTAAAAAGTAGAAAGCACCTACATAATAAGAGATGTGGGGTACGAAGCAAAACTCAGCCATTGTAATTGTTCACAAATAATATTTCTTAAATTGTGGAAAATTATCTGAAGTGAAGAATTGTATTGCTAATTATTTCCTAAAATGATACAATGATCAAAACCCACTATTTTAAAATCATTTTGTGAGAAAGTTTTTTCTCTTCCGTAATTTTAAGGAACCTCGTATACATTAAAAATTTTAAAACAGTGAGTACAACAACCTAAATTTTAAAACAGTTAGTACAACAACCTAAGTTGTATGTACTAACTTAGGTATTATACAATAATGAAAAACTATGTTAATTATTTCCTTTTCAGAGTCTTCCGTAAAAATAAAAGTGTTAAACTTTTACGAGCAATGGATGAGAGATTTAGAATATCCCATTAATTTTATATATAACTTCTTTAACATTTTCAGGTCTTTGAAATAAAATTAAATTAAAACAAGACATATGAAGACTAAATAAATGTACTCGGCTAAGATAAAGCATCTTGAAATAGTAGATGTAACTAATATGTTAAAAATGGTTGCATATGCTTACATGTAAATAGCTAAACTCCTCTCACATTTTAAGGACTGATAAATTATCCTCAATGAAACCTCTGAGTCTTCACAGCCCGATGAATCTGATGGCACCAAATTTACAATGGATAATTCTTCTCTCCCTTTCTGGCTCTATTTCCTTGTCTCTCTCTCTGCGTCTGTTTTCCTCTATATATCTAGTTAGAATAGGCCAGTGATTTTCAACTGGTGTGACACAAGAAGTTTTACAACAGGCAATTCCTGACTCTGTAGTCAGCAGCTCTAACCTCTTTTCCCTTAGATTGTCAAATAAAACAACAATAACAACAACAAACAACAACAAACAACAGCCAACACATCAAATAGCCATCTGGTGTAAATGAATCAAAATCAAATGTATTTTTTGTTAGATTGGCAAAAGGTATAATATATATTTTTGGTGTGCCACAGAATCTTAGTAATTAGTTCATGTGTGACATGAGATGAAAAAGTTCAAAAATCGCTGGAAAAGCTATGTAGAAAAATATACTGTTAAAAGATAACCTGAGATGTATTAAAAATTTTAAGAGTTCATTTGAACAAAAATCCATTCAAAGCAGACAACATCCAATCTAGCAGATGGAAAGGAGTTGTGAGTTAATCAAAATGTAAGACTGTTATAAGAAAAAAGGAGTGGGGGCAAAAGAGTTGGGCTAGACAAAAAAATCTGTCCGGTTATTGCAAGGTCACTGGCCCTTGGGGAACAGCAAGGGTCTAACAGGCAGACGACCCAACTAGTGCTGATCAGGGGGTTCCTGATGGGCTGATGTAAGATTCCATGTCTAGGAGAGATGGAACTGTAAGTCTGGTTTGCTCATGTGGGGCTTAGCATAAGCAACCACGTTTGCAGCCTATTTTCTTGTTTTGTTTTGTTTTGTTTGCTTTTTTACATTGTATATATATTTGATTTGTAATGTATTTGATTTCAAACCCCAAGCTTTTTAACTATTGCAAGATATTTCCTCTCCTCAGATTCTATTATTCCTATGGTTTCCTGTGCCTTGTAATCGTATACCCATTTCAATTTGACAAAAAGCCCAAATGGAGAGCTTCTTAAGGGATCTTCCTGCTTTCACTGTCATCTCCATTCACATCAGCCTCCTTACGGCTATCAGAATGTACATTTTAAAATGCAAATTTGAACCTGTCCCTACCATTTTTTCATGCTCTCATTGGCACTTCATGGAATCCATGCACGTGCTCACTACGTTCACCATACGTTCACCATGTTCTCTCGGCAGCGCATCTCTGCCTTCCCTGCTCTCACCCTCAGCGATGTCTGTTCCTCTTGCACATGCCCTTTCACAGAATAGTAGCTCTTGCCATTCTTCAAAACTCAAATTGAAATCAAACTTGAGTTCTGCTGCCTGCCCCAATGCAAGCCAAACCCACGAGACAGGTGCTGGTGAGAAGGGACCAGGGTTATGTAAGTGCCAGTCACCTGAAAAAATAGAGAACTCATGTCCTCAAAAACCCATCTTTTAAAATAAATTTTATTATTTTTATTTTTAGAAGGGAAAGGAGGGAGAAAAAGGGAGTGAATCATCAATGTGTGGTTACCTCTCACATGCCCCTTATTGGGGACCCAGCCCACAAACCAGGCATGTGACCTGACTGGGAATCCAACCGATGACCTTTGGTTCTCAGGTGGATGCTCAATCCACTGAGCCACGCCAGCCAGGGCTCAAAAACCCATCTCAACATGTCAGTGCAGACAGAGGTTTTTATAAATAGAAGGAGGGAAAGCAGAACAAAGAAGTAAGGGGGGAGGGCTATGGGTGGTTAGGCAGTGCCCTTCCTGATCTCAATGTGGGTTTTCATGGTCAACCGTCTGGAGCTGACCATAGGGCCAAATTCCTGTGAGCAGGCGCCTTGGAGTCAGGTTGTTCCTTAGGTTCACACAGGAATCAAAACTGCAGATTCTAGTGAAGCATATAAAAAAACAAACAAGCTTTTAACATGCATGCTCTACTTTTGAGAGAAAAATCAGGTTAGAGTAACAAGCTGGGTTTGACATTTACTAAGATTTATATGGGTAACTTTATACAAGAGTAGCGTATACATCCCCCATTACAAAATGAGCATCTCCCCTCCAGGACATCTTGCTTGATATACATAATATGATTAAATGTCTGTCTTTTCTTTAAAGATTTTTATGTATCTTTGATTTTCTGTAGTTTAAAGTGTTATGTCTAGGTGTAGCTTTTAGGTATTTATCATGCTCAGCTGACTGGATCTGTGGTTTGTTGTCTGACATTAACTTGGGGGAAATTCTCAGTCATTATCACTTCACATATTCCTTTTCCTCCTTTCCCTTTTTCTTCTTTTCATGGCATTACTATTACCATTGATTTTCCTATCATCTTTTCCAGTTGCACCATAGTTATTAAATATTCTGTTACAGTTTTCTTCTTTTTTCAGTCTTTTTTTTTTCTTGTTGATTTTCAATCTTAGAAGTTTCTATTCACATATCTTCAAGCTCAGTTATTCTTCCCTAGGTCCATCAGTCTACTAAGAAGATATAAATGACATTGTTTGTTGATGTGAGAGAGAGTTTTTCTGACCTGTATTATACCTTTTTTTTTGTTCTTTCTTAATATTGCTCTCTCTCTTCTTGTATTACCCATCTGTTCTTGCACACTGTCTACTTTTTTTCCACTAGAAACAGCATATTTATCACAGTTATTTTAAAATACTGGTTTAATAATTCCCACATTCTGCCACAGCTGATGCTGGTGTTGACACTGCTCTGTGTTTTTTTAATATGAATTTTTTATCTTTAAGTACACCATGTAATCTTCTGTTGAAAGCTGAACATCATGTACTGACTAAAAGGAACTCCACACTGATTCCTACAGAGGTTTTCTCCTGATGGTTCTCCACTGTGGTGGTCAGTTGCAATTTTCTGCATGTTCCTGTCTGTCTGTCTTCCAATTTGGGGGCTGTAATTTGTCCTGAAATGTCAATTCTTTGACAGATTGCAGAATAATCGTTGGTTTTCCATCTGTCAAGCTTTTTACTTGTTTTTTTAGGACACCAAGTAATGACTTTGAAATTATTTACATGCTGGATCAGAAACTGGAAGTAACCATGTTCTCAGTTCCTATATTAATAAATGTACATTTATATGATGTACATGTATTGTTATCACAGGAAGGTATATGTTGCTACAATAATTATCCACATTAATTTTAATTCAGTTATATTTATTATATTTTTCTTGTTGAATATTTATTTTGACAGTGGTTATTACATCTTTATATGTCTTTCCAACACTAGAAATTAACTCAGTGTTTGATAGTGGCAAGTAGTTTAGGAATTGAATTAAAAATAAGAAGTAACTCTATTTGAAGTGCTTATTTTGATATAGGTTTACTAAGCTTAATTTGGGCTTGGCTATTTGTTAATTTACTTTTTTTAAAGTATGAATAGGTAGTATTCATTTAAGACAGGCTACTTTTACATTACAGATTCAAGCAATCTTGGAATCTCAATATCTCTAAGTAGTTAAGGTTCATTTCTTATTCACATCCATTGAAAGTTGTGTGAGGGTGCTGATACATTTCAGTTATGCTGTGAATTACAGGAAGGCAGAATATGACATCTGGGGTCTCACTAGTGAATGTAATTTTTGCCTAGAATTGGCACACTTGACACCGACTCATACATTTTTGCCTAAAAATGTCACATGAACATATTTTACTATAAAAGGTATGAGGATGTGCCAACCTACCTTGTACCGAGAAGGTAAAATACAACTTTATTTTTTCCAGTTTTAAAAATGGTTCTATTAGTATGTATCTTCTAAACTGGCCCTACATAATAGCAAGCCCCTAGGCTTTGCTGTTAAGTATGAATATTAGGGCCCATATTTTCAAACATTTCTTATTACTATTTTTTATTTTAAATTCTGTCTTAAAAAGTCCCTGTGCATTGCATGAAATTAGACAATATCGAAAAAAAAAAATCTTGTCCTTTGAGTGTGTACCAGCTGTCCCCAAGACATTGATTAAAAGCAATTTCAAAGGAATTTATTAACATGTAGATGAATTAAACTATCTTGAAAAATAACATTGTAAAAGAAGTCAGGAAAAATAAATAAAGCATCTCACCCAATAATAGAAAGCCCATGAGCATGTAATTTAACCTTTCAGGATGTCATGTTATGACATTGGTATAATAAGACTGTTGGTTTAATGATAGCTATGATTTCTTAACCTAAAATTTTGATTTACATGAATTGGTAATGATAACATATTATGTGATTGCGACTTACTCCTACCTGCCCTGTTTATAAATTACCCAGACATTGAATTTTCAATTTTCCCAAGCTTTTCGTCTAACTTTTAACTTTTGTTTGACTAATTAGGCAGCTGAATCTAGAATAGATTAGCACAAAATTGTTGATTTTTACAGTCTACCTTTGCAAGTAAATACAATATCTGGAAATTTCAACTGCATATATTATCTTTTAAAAATACATACTGATTAGAGAGTGATAAGAACTGGATAGTTATTTTACACCTACAATTCAGAAATATCTTTTAAATAATTCCCACAAAATTTAACTAGTTTTATTTTTTTATTTCTACTAAGAATTAATTATATTAAATGTATGAGTTAGATACTCATGAGATGGATATGTATATAAATTTTCCTACATGCCGGTAAATCTCTTTTAGGTGCCCAACAGCCGTTAAGGAGATATCTACCTCTAGGAGAAAATACATGTGTTTATATGCCAGGCAGGCCTCCATGTGAAAGTACATTAAACTGCTACCCAATACGCCCAACAGTTATACCGTATGCAATACCAAATTTATCATAGAGGTTGTTCCATTTTAAGACTGAAGGTATCTGATGATTTTAATTCAGCATTTGTGGCTGAATTAAACTGTTTATTTCCTTTACTGTATATATCCCATGAGTCATCTATAGCTTTTATCCACAAAAAGTCAAAACAATGAGGTTTTCAAAAATAGTTTTGATAATTCTCTTGTAGATAACTCACCCTGGGAACACTTTATCTATAGTGGTCAACATGAATCTGTTGGTATACTGTGGAAAATCAGCTCAAATGTATTTTTGATGATAAAGGACCTATGACACCAATTAGTCAAAAAACTATTTTTGTCTATTTCCATAGTTATTAACACTTAATGAGAGCTTACAATGTCCCAGGCTTTCTGCTAGGTACTTTCCACATGTTATTAAATAAATCTGTATTCTGTAAGGTGAACGTTATGCCCAATTAGACATGAGGAGGGAATCGAAGGTCAGAAATGTGAGACAGGTTGTCTAAGGTCATGCACTCGGTAAAATGTAGGGGTGATTGGAAGAAGCAGTTTTCAATTTTTATCCTTTACCGGGAACATTATCTCCATCCAGATATCACCCCATTAGAATCCATATGCATTTATCAATAAAACTTTCCAAAATGTTTCATATTTTTGTTTAAATTTTCAGTTTTTGGTACAAAATTGATACTCAATTTTAACATTTTCATTTTTATTATGATAAAATTTTTAAAATTTGATAATGTGCTTGGAGAAAATAAGATTCTCATTGTAAGAGTTCTTCTTTACATTTATTCCTTAAACACATGCAACTTTTAAAGAAGTCTATGTCCTGGGGAAAAACGAATTTAATAACATGTGTATTGGAAATACTTGATGCTAAATTCACATTGTCACTTAGAATTGTATAATTAAAACCTGAATGCTAGTAGCCACTTAAAAAGTAAATAATGTGTTATAGTGAAATGCTTCTTGAAACCACTTCTGATTATCAGTCAAGGATTATAGGGAAATTGTCATATTCCCTTTGCACAGTAAATTTAGTATAAAAACACACAAGTTGCTATTTAATCATTTTAGGGCAAGACATATTTTAAATCATCAGCTATAACCTTTATTAATACATTGATGAGTGCTATATAGACATAGGCTTCAATAAAGAATATTCAGTTGAGACACCACTTCACACTGGTCAGAATGGCCATCATAATGAAAGCAACAAATCACAAGTGTTGGTGAGGTTGTGGAGAAAAGGGGAGCCTAGTGCATTGTTGGTGGGATTGCAGGCTGGTACAACCACTATGGAAAGCAGTATGGAATTTTCTAAGAAAACTAAAAATGGATCTACCTTTGGACCCAGCAATTCCACTGCTAGGATTATATCCTAAGAACCCTGAAACACCAATCCAAAAGAATCTATGCACCCCTATGTTCATAGCAGCATGATTTACAATAGCTAAGTGTTGGAAGCAACCTAGGGGCCCATCAGTAAATGAATGGATCAAGAAACTATGGTACATTTACACAATGGAATACTATGCAGCAGAAAGAAAGAAGGAGCTCCTACCCTTCACGACAGCATGGATTGACCTGGAGAGCATTACGCTAAGCAAAATAAGCCCAGCAGTGAAAGACAAATACCATATGATCTCACCTTTAACAGGAACCTAATCAACAAAACAAACAAGCAAAATATAACCAAAGACACTGAAATTGAGAACAGACTGACAGTCACCAGAGGGGCAAGGGGAGGGAATTTCAGTGGAAAAGGGGAAAGGTTTGCAGGAACAAGTATAAAGGACACATGGACAAAAACTAGGGGGGGGTGGAAATGGGAAGGAGGTGGGGAGGGCTGGGGCGGTGGGCTGGAATGGGAGTAAAAAACAGAAAACTATATGAGAACAACAATTAAAATAAAAAAAATAAAATTAAAAAAGAATATTCAGTTTAAATCAGCAATGCCCTACCTTTTATTCTTTTATTTATTTGCTAAACTATTGATTATTTTTTCATTCCTCTATTCCCTCCACTAAGGCAGTAGTGGATATATTTTAAGTTCATACAAGTGAATGACAAGAACTCTTTCAAAACATCTCTGCAGGTATACTTTCATAACCTTATTAAGAAGTCAATTATTTTGCCCTGGATGGTGTGGCTCAGTGAATTGAGTGCCAGACTGCAAACCAAAGGGTCACTGGTTTGATTCCCATTCAGGGCACATGTCTGGGTTGCGGGCCAGGCACTCAGTTGGGGAATACACTGGAAACATCCACACACATTGATGTTTCTCTCCCTCTCTTTCTCCATTCCTTCTCCTCTATCTAGAAATAAATAAATAAATATTTTTAAAAAGAAGTCAATTTTTTGGAAGTGCTGAATATCTATTCATAAAATAAAGTCAGTTAATGAATTAAAAGAGACATTTTAATATGAAAATTGTTGATATAAGCAGGACAACACAATCGAGGGTTCACTCTAGCTGAATTTGTATTGTTTTGTATTCTCATACGCACATATTTATTCAGCAATAAACTCTAGAACTACATGTACTTGAAGTGATTGAGAATATATGTTTGTCCTTAAAGAACAATGGACATGTAAGACTTAGCCAAATGAGTACTTGTTGACTTCCAGAGCAACAGGAGGAATTTTTTGTTAACTTGTGCATTACAAATAGCATTTCATTGGAGTACTATGTGATTGATAGCTTTGTGCTGTTTGAGATTGTTAAAACACAGATGCAACATTATAAATTTAAGGGCTACCTGAAACAAACGTGAGACACAATAATGTATTCATCACAATGTGCTAGTTCACACTCAGGAATGAGTAGAGGTGACTGTGTTGAACTTGCGTGAATAGCTACTTGATTCTGCAGGAACAGTGTGCAGATTGAAAATTTCCATGTAACACCTTTCCAAGTCATCAGAGAAGTGACCGAGAAATGGTTGTTTTGAGTAAGGAAAAACATGACAGCTGTTCTGTATTCTAAAGCACACTTCAATCCTAGAGGTGAATTTAGAGAGAGGAATGATAATTTGTATGTAATATACTTAGTATAGTGTAGGGTGAGCCACATGGAAACAGAAGCCAATGAAACCAGGACTGGAAATTCTCTTCATTTTGTCTAGATGTGGGAAACTGTATTTGTGTTCATTTCCTGCTGGTCTCACAATCAAAGCACTGTTAGAACTTTATATTACAATTTACATTCATACGTTAATGCCCACATGAGAACATCAGAAGAAATTCAGGAGTAACCACGATTCTAGTATAAAGAAAAAAAGTCTAAATTTCCAAGTCATCAATGATTGGTGTTAATATAATAAAATTAACAGCTATTAATAATGTAAAATAATAATAAAAGCTCTGGATTTTGCAGTCAAACAAGCTTGGGTTTTAATCATGATTCTTCCATTTCTTTAATTCAAATGATTCTGACTTATTTCCTTACATGGAAATTATCTCCGAAATCACACTTAACTTTTTTTATTAATTTTTATTTATTTTTTATTGTTGTTCCATTACAGTTGTTCCAATTCCCCCCCCATTTCTCTCCTCTGCTCCTCACACCCCCACCCACTGTCCCCATCAGTCACCATCCTGTTGCCCTCACTTAACATTAACCGTGACTCTAAGTAACGTACTTTGTAGACAACCAATAATGTTGACCCTTTAAAATAGCACTGCCAAATACCCCTTTATTAAATACAGGTTCTTTCTTTTCTGACTCTGAATAAAGAATTCCTTTGTGGTTCTAGACTTCAGTGAAGATGTAATCTGTGAATATCAGTTACTACTTTACTATTATTTTTTTCTGTTCAATCTCCATGATATTATAAGAAATGGTAACCAGGTCTCTTTCTGATGAAAACGTGGACATTTGTATTTTACACTGGCTCCTGCAATGAGTGATGACTTGCAGCTGAGTTCAGCCATCAAGTCTACAACTTTCACTTATGTGACAACAGGCAAATCATTTATTAATCTGACTACTAAGCTCTTCGTATGGAATTTTGGGGCATAATAGAAAATGTACTCAAATGAACACATTTAGAGTTAAATCATATTTCATACAAAAATTATTTTTCCATTTGTTCTGTCTTTTTAGTCCTCAAAATCATCAAGATCATTCATTGTCAGGTTATGTGAACTGTCTGCTTAGTACTGGTTTTTAATCTAATGAATTCTTTCACATATCTCTTGTTGAAATGACTTCTTATGAAACATCTACCTTTACATCCTTATCTACAAAGTAACAGTATTTCCCTCCGAAACCTATTTTGCCATTCATCATTCTGAACTCATATACAGATAATATTTCTAAGAATTTATTACACTAAACATGATGGAACAGCCTTTGTATTATAGTTGGTAGTTATATTGTTATTTATACTAGTAGCTTACTGGTGATTATTATTTTGGCCTTTCATACTTAGTACATATTTTAGTCCACCATAAATATACAATTTAGTTCCCTCAAGATCAGTCATTAAGAAAAATAAATTGTTGTAAGCTACCACATCACACAAGATAATATCACAACATGTTGTTTGTTTATTTACACCACACTTTTTTCCCAAAATAGGTTTCTTGTTACTAATATATCATCTGCACATGTCATACAGATACAGATCTCATTATCTTTTAAGATGAGACAAAATGCATTACTAGATTCTGATTCAAGTTCTGACATCACCAATTCCTGATGCTTTCTTGTAGAACTGAATATACTGTCATCCCCCAAAATGTAATAGTGGCAAGCAAAATGGAAGGACTTTGGGGTCTGGTAGACTTTCAAGAGCCAGAACATCCTTTTGGAATGCCATCTGTTTCCATGTAACACATTTAAAGTTTCTTTCTGGATTTCTAATCAAAACGCACAAGGGGAAATTGTCTCTCGAACTGCCTCCTAAAGCCACTTAAAGCACGCTCAGGTAGAAGTCTCTTCCTGCTGCTTTTAGAACAAGCTCTTCAGCTTCCGTGATCCCTTTGCATTTATTACTGTAAGTTCTGCTTTTTATTTAAGTTATTTTGAGGCTATTTCTGTTCCATGCAACCCAACTTATTCCTAATATTGTTACTGGTAAATCTGAATTAAAAAATGTTTAAAATTAAAAGTTTTTAACTAATTTGGTAGCAAATTCTGGCAAAATTTAGGTCAATACAAACCAACATACTACTTACAGAATTCATTACTCCCCTTTGGAATGAACGTTCTTATATGTTACTGAGAAATGAAAATGGAGCTTCCTAGATGCATGTAGGAATATCACAAAATATGCAAAATAAAATTCTGAAGTACCTTAGTTTTCAATATGTTTTATATGCTTAATTCAATAATTTGAGGACTTATTACACTTCTTGACTTCTTCCATTCTTTGCCAAAATTATTTGGTTTGATGGACTGCTTCCATGATGATATAATTACAATAAGTTTTTCAAAAAGCACACAAAAACAAATATTTGTAACTGTATGTCATTCACTTTCATTTAATAAATAATATGGATTGTCACTTTACGCCATGGCTTATTCTTCACTTCATTTTAATCCAACACAAATATTTAAGTCTACTAGATGCTCTGTAATGATTGATAGTTACATAGACAGAAAAATATTATTTCCTAGGCCTAGTTATAAATTTTACACTTACTAAAGCAATCAGGAAACAATGAATGAGTATTATATGATACATTGCTAAATTGTGTAGAATGAAGTTCTAAAACTTTTAGGCAAAGAATATGAATTATGCAACAAATTTTGGTATAACTTCAAAATACATAAAATAAAACAGAACTGACTTCCTTTCTGACATAAGAGGGAGTTTTATGAGATATCAATGTGGTATCTTGTTAAAACTCACTCCTAATTCATGAACTGTTTCTTGCATTCCATCCAAACTGATGTTAAAAGGATATGCCGATACAGCACATTGGAAGTAAAATTCTTCACAGAACGTTACAACATGATGAAGAGGATTTCAGCCTGCTTCCTGACTCTGTTTTGAGTAACTAGAAAATTAAGATTTTACTTAAAACTAGAAGTGTTGTTAATACATTCAACAATTAACCTAATATTATAACCTAATATTCAACAATTTTTTATTCTTCTATAAATTGTTCAGACAAGGCTTTACAAACAAATCATAAAGCAACTGCACTTACGGAAGGTGAATTGTAGGTGAATCATACAAATACAAAAAAAATAGTAAGGAACTATGGATATCAGTAATTTTTGTCTGAATATAATACTTAAACCATGTTTTAGGAAGTTAATTAAGGCTAGCTTAGCTATGTCCATGCGACTTAACTTTAAAACAAATATATGACTATTTATTGACATTGCATTAATAACTCCACACCCCCCAAAAAGGAAGAAAAGAAATAAACACACCATAAGTATGGTATTAAAAAAAACCATGGTTTTCAGATTTCACTAAGTAACCCCTTTCTGAAAGTGGGTGTGCAAATGGGTATACATGTAATAAATTTGCTACACCCTACTGTTTGTTTTAGGGATAAATTCTCAGATAACACCACCCATGAGTAAGCAGTTGAAACTGACAAGATGGAAAGTTCTAAAGCCCAGGGTGGTCCAGTGTGCGGCTCCCAAAGTGAGACTGAGTAACCACCACTGCACTTGCAATTCTGAAGCCCCTCTCTGTTCCCGTTTCTCCGGTGATGGTTGGCTGATGCATCACGACCCACTGGGGTGATGCCGCCGCTGCTGCTGCCCATCTGAACACTTCTTCAGGTTCTTGTGCCAGGTGTAAAAGCCAGGCACAAGTTCCATCTGGGGCCCTGAAGAGCGTCTCTCCAATGTCTTGTCAGCCGCAATCTCTTGGAAAGCTGCTGTTCATCAGGTCTAGCCTAGGGCAAATAGGAAATCCCTATGGGTAGTCTGTTCAGCAGAATAGAAAAATCAGTGAAATTGGATGGTTTCATGGCAATTCAACCAATTTTCCCAGTTCTATCAATTTTTAAACATTTTGTTTGGTGAGTGTATAGGCATAGTCTCCGAAAATTATTTGAAAAGGTAGTACTTACATACCCTGCTAGTTATTTTTTATACTGTGCCTGTAAACTATTGTCTTTAAATAACATGAGACCTCTGGAAACAAGGGAAGTAAATTTCAACCAATGGAACCAGTTCATAATGTACAGCTTAGTGCAGGTAAATATGAATTCCATTTGAACTATATATGTTTCCTATAATAAAAAACTCTCTTATTTTGTTACTCTATTATAAACTCTGTTGCCTGGCATTTGACACATACTTGCCTATGTTGACATATATGACAAAGAGTGACCCTAAAATCTGATGACAAGCTATTTTATATGAATGCATTTAATTTAGTTATACAAAGATATATTTTACAAAAAATTTAATTGTCAGCACATGTTAATAACTGTACTATTGAATATTTATATTTATATAAATTTTATCTCTCCTACTTTATTGGCCTAAAACAATATTATTAGTAGCATAATTATTACTGTTAGCACAATAGTGGGAATACTATTTTGGACCAAAATACATAAAATCTGTTTAAATAGAAGTAAACTATTTCATAATACGTGCTATTTGATGACTACATTTCAAAGCTGTTTGATTTAGGACATAGAAATACTCTTAAGTGATAGAAAAATACTACCCGGGTTCACATCTAAAAAATTTCTTTATTGTAACAACCAATGAGTATGACAACACTTAACATTTAACAACTTCATATTTTTTTTTTACTCAGGGGATTAGTCCTTTTCCAAACATAGGTATTAGGAAAAGGTCACATGAAACTCTAGATGTCCAAAGAGAAACTCATAATGAATTCCAATAAAAATGGAAAATGAGTCTTAAGTGAGTCTCTGATAACCCACACTTACGGTTGGTGTGTCAGTAAGAACCAGGATCCAGGAGGGTGTCCGTGTGTGCCTCAGCATTTCAATACCTAAATTATTTCTCTTAAGCTGTGTTGTGATTATTTTACATTTATCTTACTGTTATTATTCATGTTCTTCACATAGTTGATAAATATTTCCCTTTTAAAATTTTATTTCAGTTTGCCTATAAATCAAGGCAATGATCTCACAACTCAAGTGAATTTTTGCCTGGGATGAAGAACTGGGAAAGGAAGGCCATCTGCCATGAAGAGTGGCGCACTGGTTCTAGTCCTTAAGTGAGTGGAGCTACAGGGGTTTTAAAGTTCTCATGTGGGTTTCACATACATTCCCACAGCATTTGATATAACCTGTGTGTATATTATACTGCACAAAATTATTATATATGATAAAACCTTGGCATCCATACATAGAGCCATCATAAATTTAATTTGTTGCCAGCACTGAAGTTCAGAAAAAAAATAAAAATGCCTATTTTATGTTTCTATTAAAAAATATGGGCTCTAGACAAAGCATGTATAAACAATGGGCATTTTTGGTTGAACTGAGTCAAGGGCGCCTGCCTAAGGCTAACACATCTTCCTTCCTTTAATAGTATTCACCAGATCAATTCACTTGTAAGTTTTATCACATTCAGTCTCATTTGTATGGGATTTTTAACAGTGGTTAATATATCTCAACACCTCTCAATCATCTGAATAAGCAAATATGTATTATAACATCAGGACAAGTAAACAAATGCAGCTTCATTTTCCACTTCATCTTAACATTAAAAAATGAGAAACTATATGTTTTATTTGCGAATACTGTTACTAGGCATGTTTCCTGTAAATAAGATAAAAAGTAATTTTTCTGATAGGCAGCACCCCATGTGAAAAGCATGAAGAATTTCCACCATAAATTCTGTTTGTATTTATAACAACTCTGTGTAGACTTTTTGAAATAAGCTACAGTTTCACTAGATATGCGATATTTCACTCTATACAGATTTCATCATACCGCATATGAGCTACTGGTGTTGGTATAGGGTACCAATATGAATGATCACATACACTGAAGAATAAATCTCTTCCTTGACATCGAGGAAACACAAATGTGGTCAACAGGTAAGAAAATGTTCCAAGAAAGTTGAAGTGACAGCCTGTCCAGTTCTTATCAAACCATGAGTGATTATCAATGGTAACCGAATAGCTGAATAACCGTATTGAAAGGGTGAAATGTGTGTTTGAAGAAGTAAATTCAGAGAAGGAACAATAATGTAAGGAAGTCTATGATTAATGGGATTCCTAAATACATATATGCTTGGCTCTATATAAAAAGTACAAAATGCTGTGTGTGCAAGGTTTCTGACTTCTTAAATTACCTCTCATCTCCCAATATCCCAACCCCTTGTTTAATTGTGTCCCATACTCTCCCTGAATAGACTCCAATATCTGATTATCCTTTTTTTGTACATGATTCACATTTTGGCTTGACTTTTGAACTCTAGTACACTCCCTACAAAGCTATATTTTAAGGTATACATCATACTTATTTCACAGATATTTTTTAATAAGGAAAAAAGAAAATGTAAAACATTTTGAGCTAAAATAATGAGTAAGACCACCTGGGTGAAGCCATTGTAAATGACCATGGCCTGGAGAGGAAGCGAAAGAAGGTCTGAGCGACCGAGATGCACGTGTCAGGGTGAAGAACAGCATGGAAGCAGGAAGGAGAAGCAGATAAGGGACTAACTTGTAGGTCTTCTGTGGCCAGTTTAATGTTCTTGTTCTTCAGTTCAAAGAGAAATGGTAATATGTTGAAGTGAATTTATTAGAAAGAAATGGAATGGCATTATCAGATTTGTATTTTAATAAAATAATATTTACTGTAGAATGGTTATGAACTGCAGTTCCTATGTGAGAGAAAAACATACAGACAAGAGGGACCAGTGAAAATGACCAAGCGAGAGAGAGAAAGAGAGAGAGAGAAAGAAAAAGAGAGAGCATGGGCAAACTTCTCCGTTTCCCTAGGATTATATTAGCTTGGAAAGGATGCTGTGCTCTTTTAAAATTACCAGTCAACTTCCCAAGCTTTCCTGGGCTTCTGATGCACCCACTCCTGGTTAGACTCACAGGTCTGAAGCATCAAGTGCCTCCCTGTGTGACTCCCCACAATCCAGTACCGGAGGAGACCCAGTGCTCCTCAGGAGAGTTCCTGAGCTCCTGGGATTGATTACCTCTCCTTCGCTGAGTCCTCTGGAGTGTATGGCTGAGTGTGTAAATGCTATAGCTTCCGGGGTAAGCAAGCAGGCTATACTCGTTAGTTTATTAAACTCAATGTCTACTTCCCTTACACCCCTTTTCTTCTTAATAACTAGACTCTGGTAACAATTCTAAGCAGGCTCCAGAGAAAAACCAACCAATGCAACAAGCTATTGAAATTACAGGGGAGAAAAGTAGAGAACCTTCACAACTGAGTCCCCAGTGACACCAAAGAAACCTTAGGGATTTCATTAGATCCCATTGAGAGGTAATCTTGCTGGGAATAATAAGGGAGAGTGTCACAGTGTGGGCACATGATTGCAAACCCCTTCAGAGGACCCTGACGGAGCCCATGCAGGAGCAGAGCAGAATGAGATTTGGAAGAATTCTGCATCGTGGAAGGCTTTGATCCCACTGGAGGTGCTACACAATGCTTGGGAAGCGGACGTCCAGGAAAGGAATAGCTGATCTTGCTCCCAGCGCCGGGTCAGAGGCCCTGCCTGTCATCGCGGCAGGAGTAGACGTGTAGGTAAGTGGCTCAGACCCCATTTCCATGAGCTGGGACAGACCCGGACGGGACCTTGGACCAGAGCTGGCTTCCCTCCCCCGCACTGGCCTTGCTCTCCGAACTCCTCACCGGGTTCCAGCCCCTGCAACGACTCGGAACCTCCGGAATCCTTCTTTTTCTCCCCCTCATTGACTTGGATTAATTACCAGGGCAAATCATCTTTGTTCCCGCAGTCTTTTCCTCTAACCCCCATGCAGTGAGAGTTTCCCTTCTTCTCCTTAGTGCCAATTGAACTCATAAATTGAATCATTAGCCACGACAAATTTTAGCTGAACTTCCTTCAAAAGTAAGAAAAGCTTCATTTTAATTTTAAAGCGTTTCCAGGAGGTGAAGAAAAAATATTGGAATGGCATTCTTTTAATATAAGAAAAATCATTAAACAGCGAGATTCCACACTTTAAAAAATGGCTGAACTCTGTATCATGCCGCATAAACGTGGTTCCATGCACATTAGTTTTTGGACAGTACATGCAGTGTGAAGAAACTGTCATTTGAATGCAACATCTTTTCTTGCAACATGAGTCACATTAGCTTTGATAAACTATATTACTCTAATGTGTCAGGACCTAAAAGACACTTTCTGATGACAAATTATTTTCAGGCAGATGAGCCTACAGTACAAAATACAATACTAGCTCTCTTTTTGGATAATTATATTGAACACACAAACATACAGAGGGAATAACCATCTCCAAAAGGGGACAGAGGAGTTTTAAACTGAATTGTTACAGAAAATGGTACAATAAATGTTTATTTGATTTACTACTAAATATTTAAATAAACACCAAATCTCTTTAAGAGTAGTAGGTTGTCTGATTAAAGAGTTTTATAAGTTTGGGATAGTTCATGATATAATATGATGTATTATTCTATGAATATACAACTATAAAACATTATGAAAAAAGAAAATATTTCTGATAACCTGTGTAATTAAAGTATTTGTTTGGATTGCCTAATACTTAATTTTCTAAGTTCTGAGCAATTTATTAAGACTTATATGGTAACTTTCTGAATAGAGACCTGAAGTTAAACTATAAAATTATTTATTGAAAATGTAAAATTAAATTCATGATGGTGTGTATTAAAGATTTATTCAGAGAATCACTATTATTCTTTTTTGTGTAAATATACCTATGTTTATTAAAATACCATCCTAACATGTTTCTCTGTATGCATCCATGGAACTTTGGGCCATACCTAGCATGACTAGATGTATAATGATTAGATCATAGAAATTTCATTTTAAATAGTGTCTTTTTTTGAAAAATGTTCATATGTACCTATGCCTGCCTATTGCTTCATTAAACTCCATTATCATAAGGTATACAGTAATGCTTGCATATGATTTCTAAGGGATAATAAAATAGGTTTTGAATTTCCCTGAATCTTTCCACATAAGCAAACTTCTAATAAATTATTTAAAACACATTTAGAAAATACATAAATATTATTTTAAACTACATGTATTTGTTCTTAATTTAATTCCAATACACTAAAAATTGTTTTCCCTAGTAACAGAATTATATTATTATCACTTTAGTCATATTATGTGAAAATGTTTAAATTTGTGTTCAGGAAAAAAGTGAGAAATAAGATCTTTCTTAACCAAGAATACATTTCATGAGATTGCAAGGAAAAGAGTCAGGCAGATATAGGTGAAAAGCAAAACTGCTAAAGGCATCAGGCTTCCAGTCGACAGCGCAGCTATCCTGATGGAGGCTCTCCATGAATTTTAAAGGAAGCGAACAAGAAATCCAGTGAACCTTTAACTGACATTTTTTAAAGTTCACTAGACTTGGGAGAGATTCTAGAGGATTTGAAAGCAGCAAACATGACTATGTTATTTCAAAAGGGTCAAGACAGAAGCAAAAAATATATTATGAGAGCAGCAAGTTGAGAAAACTTTTACTAACTGAAGCTCAATGTTGAGAGAACATTAGAACATTCATTTAACCTGAAATAATTAGCACAAACACATGCATTGGATCATGTGTTTAACTGATATAAACAGCCAAAAATGCAGAGAGAAATATGAATATTTTGGAAATAAATTATATATATATCAGAAAGAAACACTATTGAAAAATAAAATAATAATTTTATTCATTGAAAGTTGGAAAATGTTAAGTTATACTTAAAATTATTCTATGGGCAATACAGTAGGCATATATGAACATTTGTACCTTTGAATGAGCCTCACTTTGGATTAGGTTAGAATCAGGTGTTAAAAATAAAAATCAGAGCTGGATAGTAGTTAAAAAGGTAAAAACAGATTCTATTTAAGAACTATTTCAATAGGGAAAGAAATCTCAGTATAAAACTGGGCTCAATTTAGAACATGACAAAGAAACATGGGGATTTATAGTCAAGGAACAGTTTTGTGTGGGGATGGTAGGTGGATGGAAAATTAGTAAGAGAATTTACTGAGAGTGGAGAGTTCTTGTTAGACTAATCAAACAGAATTCCTGCTGAAGACTGGTCATTGGGGTCCCATGTGACTTGGGTGGCTGGCGGAGGATGAGGGATTTGACTAGATGCTGAATATTACCAGCTATCAACAGCGGGTGATTCTCTCTAAACTGATTAAGCAAGACTCTTGCCAAGACTGGGCTGTCCTGGCCCTGTACAGTCTGATCAAGGAGGGTTCAGAGGAGCCTAAATCTTAGTACAGGAGAAAGTCTTTGTCAGATGTCATCTATGTTCATTGGTGGTAGCCTGTGTGTTAGATAAGGGGGGGATAATAATAATAATAATAATAATAGAGGGAAACTTTATATATATATGATTCAAAAGTTCTTTAATTTTCAAGTGGAGTCAGTGAAAGTACAAAGCGCATTTTCTAAATAGGGATCCTACGTTAAAATTGGAAACACTGCAGAGGAAACAATGGAACAATAAAACCAGGTTCTCTGAAGGACTAATTGGGCCATTAGATGCTCATACATAATCCGAGGCCCTAATTACCCATGCTTTATATAGAAATTTCTGCCTGAGAAGACATCAGCAAATACCTTATCTAGAGGTATCATTATGAAATATTTAACCTGGATGAAGAAAGCACTTGTCTTGTGCAGTGTGAAGAGTAGACGGCAGTGCAGAGTACGCCATGCTTCTTCTCTGCGCTCCTGTGATTCCGTCTTCTTCACTCTTTCTCATTTCTTTGCAATTGTATTATATTGTTTCTTCTCTTCTTGTTTTTTTTTTCTTTGAAAAGTTTTATGGTGGGAAAAAACAAAAAAGGAAATGTGGCATGAGGTATTTACATTCTTTTTTCTTTTTTTTTTAAATGTCAGTTCTAAGCCATCTCTGGAAAATTCCCTCACCCATGACCTCAGTCCCCAGACCTACAACTTCCTGCCTATGTGCCTCTCACCACATTAATGTTCCTCTTGAATAAATATTCAAAGGACTAAGAACAGGAGAAAACATCCCTTTTTCTATTTACCATTTGTCTCTCCTTTCTCTGGCAGTAAAAAATAAGAACATACTTTTTTATGCTTAGTGCCTTCAACTCATCATTTTCCACTATTTTTTAAACTCTATCGGCTTCTATCCCAAGCTCCCACTGAATTAATAGGCATCGAATACCTTTTCAGATTAACTTTAGGGACTGGTTGCATTGTCATTTATTCCCCTGCAGTACCTTTAAACTGGTCGACTAATCTCTCCTCTGAAACTGATGTTTTAAAAGTTTTGTGGACATGACTCAGTCTCAGTTCTCTTGCTCCATTGACTGTTTCTTCTCATTCTGCCTTACAGAATACCACGTCTTTCTTAAGTTCAACTCTTACTAATCCTTACTGTTCCGCAATCTTTCCTTTTCTTAATTTAGGTTTAATACCTGAGTGATCGGAGCTATTGCAACAGTATAGACCCAGGCGCTGAAGAACGAAAACCCTAAATCTCTATTTGAGGCTCCCAAGGCACATATGCAACTTTTTATGCGGACCCTCCCAGGGACAATTCTCACCTCATTTCCTTTGCTTAGAGCGCATTCGTCACTTCGCTTATTATTTTATTTTCAGCCATGTTATTAGAGCAGAACGCCCTGGATGTTTTCCAGGGGGCAGGGCCGCGCCGAGAAAGAGCAGGGCAATGCCACTGGGAACAGCATTGATGTTTGTCCTACAAGCAGTGGGTGACCATGGATGACTGTAAACAGGCGATGACTAACATGCTTGTGTGGGTAAGAATCCTCACTGCCTGACATTCCAAGGCTTCTGCCAGTTTTTGAAGCTTGTTAGTTCTGTAGACCTCGCTGATAGTGTAACCTACTCAATGCAATTTCCATAGTTTAATTTTTGTTTAACATGATCGTTTCTATTGTTTGAAAAAAACTTTGTTGGGCACCAACCCCTAACCTCCCCTGGAGGCTAGCCACATCCTGGACATTCTACTTCTTTAGTGTCTGTGATAGTAGAGATTTGCACTCTTACCCAAAAGTAGCTATACCAGAAATAGGAGGACAATGGCTGCTCTCTCTCTCTCATCATTTGCTGGGTCCTGTGGATTCCCTAGCTCTTACACATCTTTCATGCCCAATACCTCTTTGCCAGCCCAACTGCCAATTTCTTACTTAAGGCCTGGTAATATTTCAACTAGAATATTTAAGAGCTTATAATTGTATTCATTGTTTAACCCATCCAAAACATCTGTGATGTCAATGTTAAGATAATGTTAACATTAATGACAGAGAAATATTTAAAAAATACACATTTAAGTATGTTAGTTATCACCCTTCCATAGATTCATCAATGGTTACCCATTGCTTATGGGATAAAAATCAAAACCAGAATGAGAACTAATAATAACTATAGCAATTATTTGAATATAGTATGAGTGCATAGACAGACCTTTGTTCTCTCAAGAACACACAGTGTATATGACATATCTCCACTGGGAAGATTCTCTTAAGTTTAGGTCTCATGAAATTCTTCCATGGATAACCATATATGACTATCATATATATACATATATATATATGAATGAGTTTTTATACCTTGCAACTTAGTTATCCATAGATTAGATGCTATACTAAATCAGTATTTTTCTAAGTTTAAGGAATGTTCTTTTTCTTCTTTTCCTAACTCTCTCAAAACATCACAAATGCTATAACATTTTATTTTTCTTCTCTCCTGGGTCTGTGACTATTAAAGACTGATATTTTAATATCAAACTTGACATCAAATATAAACTGGCATTTTTATGTGGTATCCAAACACCTAACATGATAACTAAAAGTGTAAGTTATCTGCAATACTTATCCCCCTTGTCAAAACTTTCTTTTCCAATGCCATTTCATAAAAAATAAAGTGGTAAATAAATGATAAGGAATCTGTTATTTATCTTGGTAAGTCACTTTACAGAAAATATGTTGGCACAGAATACAAAGAATTCACACGTTGTTTGGGACATTTTACCTGTTTTGTATTCTAGAAAAATACCCAGATTGATCTTCTATCCTCCATCCCCGATGATACTTTGTATGTTCCTTGTAGCAGCATCTTTCCATGAGTCAAAGGCATTCTATTCTATTTATATTTCGACCAATAATGCTGCCCTCTTTAAGATCCGGTTCATTTCACCCAAATGACTACCGGAGTTAAAAAAGAATTGCCAATTTAGTAATCTCCTACTCTGCCCACCGCCTGCCAGTTTCCCCCAGGTCAGCCTTTGATTGGATGAGAAAT
The DNA here is from genome assembly GCA_004027475.1 of Anoura caudifer. Taxonomy (NCBI): domain Eukaryota; kingdom Metazoa; phylum Chordata; class Mammalia; order Chiroptera; family Phyllostomidae; genus Anoura; species Anoura caudifer. Next base: position 5,336 of record PVKU01000057.1, on the reverse strand, counting down.
TTATTCATTTTTGCACAAGTCTAATCAGAATGCATGCAGGAAAACTCCCCTGCACAATGGAGATGACTGCAAAAGCCCCAGAGTTTATGTAAATAAGGGGGTGTTCGAGGCAGCCAATCTAAGACTCAAAAAGCTTGATTTGAGTGTGCCCAAGAATAGCTATAGAAAAACATCCCAAGTTTGCATTTTAGCAGATGAGTTCTCCTTACTGATTTTTGCATCTAGGGAAGTTAGCTCAGCTTCTTAAAGAAATACAAAATCATTATAGAAAGTGTTTTTTTTTTTAAATTCAACCAAATCCTGCTAGCTAATTAAATTAATTCACATTTTACAGAGCTGTATTATTAACCGTAAAAATGAATGTTAAGTGCTTTCTTTGTCAGGAATCAGTACAAACATCATTGAAATCATTCAAAAGAATCCCTTTCTTATCCACTCCTGCCATAGATATCCACTAGTCAATCAATTGTATTGAATAGTAATATACCAAACTCAATCTTTGCATTATTTTATATCAAATATTAATAAAGTAAAATAGTAATTTTCTCAGTTTTTATTTTGCATCAACCAAAATCAACAAAAATGTACATATGTCAAAGGAGGGCTTTGGAAGTTGCCCCAAAACTTCCATATTATTCTAAATTATTTGGTACTTTGAACATGCTTGATTTTTTTTCTTTAGTAGCATAAAAAACATTTCTTTGTCAGTGCTTTCAAAACCTTTTCTGTACCACTAGGACTGGTCCTACCTGAGTATATATAGTTCATCATATCTGCAGCTGTGTAAAAACATCATTTAGAGTTGGCTTTCTCCTTTTCCTTTGTGCCAATAATGGTAAACAACCTGTGATAAGCTGAAAGATGCCACACCCCCCTAAAGCTATGTCTATGTACTAACCCCTGGAACTTGTAAATGTGGCCTGGCTTTGCAGAAGGGTCTTTTTGCACGTGGATTGAGTTAAACATCTACAGAGGAGGGGTCATCCTAGATTATCAGGGTAGGCCCTGAATGCTGTCCCGGGGTCCTTATTGGAGAGAGCCAGAGGGGGATTCGATGCACAGAGAGCAGAAGGGGCTGGGAAGCAAAGGTACTGGTGGGAGTGATGAGGCCGCCAGCCAGTACTACCAGCAGCCAGCCAAAACCAATGCAGTCAAGGAATGGACTCTGTCCCAGAAACATCACAGCCCTTCGGGCATCTTGACTTTGGAATCCTGGCTTTTACAACCGCGAGAGACTGATTCCTGCCAGTTTAAGCCACCGATTTGTCGGTCATTTGTTGGAGCATCCCTGGGAAACTCGCTCTCTTCCCCTAGGCTGGTTGCTCTCTGAAGGATCTGGACATCTCCTCTCTCCTGTCTCACCATCTTCTGAGGACTGAGTGTCTGGTTTGGTACAGTTCAGGTTTGTTGACAACTTCGAAGTCTTTCGATCTTTTCTTTATTTCCCCTACTGCAAATAAATCTGAGACAAAAATCTGACACTCAAGTGTTTCTGTCGGAGTAGGTAATAAAGTATCCAAAATAAAGTTCTGGCTCTAAGGTAAGTTTAGAGCTGACCAGTTAGGAAAACAGGATTCTATGTGTTGGACTATTTATCATATTTATCTGAGTTAGAGTTTAGGGCAAAAACATCATAACATGTTGTAATATATTGTAATAATATGTTGTAATATAAACATCAAACTAATAATATGTTTATCATGGTATTTACTATCTTTACTCTGTAAAGTTTGTATTCCTTACAGTATAATTGGAATGACTAATTCAAAGCAGCTTTTAGATGTTTATATCTTCTGGCCAATTATTATATAATGGTATTTAATTACAAATACATAAAATGCTACCACTTCAAAATAAATTTTGAAGTTGGATAGTTCGAGTAAAGTAATATCATGATTGCTGTAGGTATTATTACACTACTTAGGTAAAGGAAGCTTTTCTCCTAAGTTCTACTAGTGGTAATCCAGCTTGTTGGTTTTAACTGGTAAAAGAAAAGAACAGACAAAAAGCCCAGTTCAAAAGAGATAAAGCATTATTTTCTGTGCCCCCCAAATTTTGTGTTACAAAAGTAAAGTGAACTCTTATGGAACCAGTGCCCAACATTGAGAGAGAGAGAGAGAGAGAGAGAGAGAGAGAGAGAGAGAGATATCCTGGACCTACAGCAAGTCAGCATATTGATATATCTGGGGACGCTGAAGTAGTTAGTACTGGATCCAAGGCAGAAGTGGAGTTTTTCCACTCTTCATCTTCAAGCAAAGACGGATGGGCTTTCATAACGGACCTTGCTCTGACAATGGGAACAAATGACTGTGATGTCTGAACACTTTCAAGGAGAGCCAGAGATTCAATATGCAAAGTCTTTCATTTTATCACTGAAAGTGCAACCTTGGATTATTACCGACAGCCAAGATGAAGTTAAAGTAAAGGTCATGCAGACTATTGACAATAATAAATTTTAAGATTTGGTATCTTTTTGCTGAGGCTTTCTCCAAGTCATTTATCAAGGAAAAAAAAAGATAAAGAAATGGAAAAAAGAAATAAGCACTTGGCCTTAGTGCAGTTGAAAACAATATATGCATTTTCCAGATTATTTCTGAACAAATGTAAAAGAAACTAGTTTTTAAAATTTATTAATAAAACTATTCTCTACATTCTTAGGTGAGGGTATCAGACCCTATAATCACTGGTAGCACAGTATAACTAAAATGAATATGGCTCTGTATATTGATGAAAATTTGCAATATCTAATGGGAAGTTTATTTTTATTATATATGCTTGAGGTCTATAGACCCTCCAACATTTGGACTAATTGCTTATTTTAATTGAGTATTAATATATATTGCCTCAGATACAACTAAGTATAGCTTTTAAATTCACTATTAAACTTTGGTTGAGTATTCACAGTTAAACTCTGTGGAGATTTAGGAAATGCTTAATTTTTTATCAGATGTTGTCTTCCTAGTGCAGTGATATATTTCCATCAACAAAATTATGTATTTCTAAACTTATAATTTAAGATAAGCTTTTTTGGACTTTATTTTTTATAGTTACGAACTTTCTTCTTCATTTGAATTCTCCTTTGCTTTTTAATTTTAGTTTTAATTTACCAGTTCCCTAAATTCTCCACTCTAACAATGTATATATTTTATGACTTGTTGTAAATTTAGGAAAGAGTAGTTTGGTTTAAGGCTAATTTATTTATTTATTTGAAAGATTATCTTGGGGAAACTGAATCTTTCTGATTCTGTAAGCAATAAATATACCATGTGGAAACTCTAAGTTCAAAATACAAAATGTCTCCCCTAAAAAAAAAGCCACACACACAAAAAACAGCATTGGCTGTTTTATGGGAATCATAGACATGAATATTAGAGATAAAAAACCAACATCAAAAACATAATTAAAAATAGATACCCTCAGTTCAGTCAGGGCTTTTCTGTTTGCAATAGTTGTCCTGAGGCACACTCTTTGGCCCTCCCCCAGGAAAAACCGTCAGAACTATAGTCTTTCTAGAGGCTCTGAGTTGTGGCCATGCAAATCATGTAAGAGGACAAGGACCTGGGGAGCTTCAGCCACCTCATTATTTAATTTATCATATTCCTTCAGTGCAATTACAGTCACAGACACAAAGAAAAATTTTCCAAGAAGAGGTCCACTCCTAGCAGGTACACGGATGAATAATAATAATCCATGCTCCCAGCTCTAGCGAAGCCCTTGGAGAACAGGAGCAGGTCACGTGCGTCGTCACGGTGTGGATTGCAAGGACACGGAGCAGCTGGCTAATGTTTCCTGGAAGCATGTGCATTCTGTTAACATGTGCATGTTAACAATTCATTGCCATTTAGAAGTAGATTGTGACAGACTATAGTTTCATATCTCACTATAATTTAACAAACATACATTTATCACCTACAAGATGTCTGGTATGGTGTCATTTTCTTACGGTGATGTAAAATGTGGGAGGGATAGGCTGTGGTGTAACAGATACAAATACATACACTCCTAGATCTCTTTAGCTTTAATTACATAATTTCTTTGTACAATCAGATTACGACAGAATAAATGTAAAGATGTTCTATATTAACAATTATGGTTGATATTAGAAAGAAGAAATTGTATTAATGTAAAATTTTTCTATTGAAAGCTACATAACGTATCATGGTCCCTAGTATTGAACGGAAGTTACGTACTTGTATTGCTAGTTGGCTGGATATAATTTAGTGATGCCATACAAAATGACCATAAATACAGACAAAGCAATACCAACAATAAAGAATCATTTAAATTATAATGACACTAAATCTTTGTTGAACAGTTCTCATGTACTAGAGGAGTTTATCAGCTCTTTATACATGTTAAATTACAAGGTGGAGGGAACAAACAAAACAGAATTTATTTAAAAAATTGTTTTGATTCTTACATGTTTAAACTTCAGTCACCTTCAAAGTCCTCTCCGTTTGATGCAGTGCACCTATCAGGATGTGTCTTCCACTGCTGAAAATGGTTTTTGAACTGGTCAATTTTGATGCCTTTAGTGCTTTTTCTATTTGTTGTTTCACCTCTTCCATATCAGCAAAACCTTTCCCCTTCAGGAATTTTTTCATCCAGGGAAGCAAAAAGAAAAAAAAAGTCTCTCAGGGCATGATTGGGTGAATAGAGAGGGTTGAGCATGGGGATCATGCTGTTTTTGGTCAAAAACTGCTGAACACTCAGTGTGGTGCGGGCCGGTGCACTCAGAAATGACCTACAATGAAATGGGCAAATGCATTGACTGAGTCTCCAAAAAAATTCACTGAAGCCAAACTCAGCCCCTCACAACAACACCAGCTGGTCCACTGATACAGATGGGTTCCTAGAACACTCACCTAACGGGGGAAGCCTGAACTCCAAGGGCCCTACCCTCCAGAAGATAATTCTGGCTTTTAGGTGGTCCCTCCTTATATTTAACCATTTCCACAACCTATTCACTAAATGATTATTAGTTTCTATTTTATATAAAAAGTATTGAGGCATATAAAGTAGGCAAATTTACAGAGTTATAAGAGGCAGAGTCAGGTTTCATAACACAACAACTGGATTTCTGGGCTAGGGCACTTGGGTTTACCTGAAAAGCTATTGAAATGTCTGGAATTTAGAAACTTAGCTCTTCAGTTGAGTGTTGCTTCATCAATTAAGGCATGGCATTTTAGTTGAAAAATTGGCATTTCAAACTGACTGATGAGTGGATGTGGATGGTGGTGTTGAATGCATACAGAACAGCACTGAAGGCTGAGATGATGTTTGGAGCCGGGCATTAAGGTGTCTGCAACTCTGCTTATTCTCTAGGCAATATTGGC
>PVKU01000056.1:816466-841728 GCA_004027475.1 Anoura caudifer | reverse complement strand
CCCCACCCCCCCGCAGTCTGCCACGGATGAGAATAAAACTACCAAGACAAGATCTGCTTGTGGAGGAGAAGTGGCTGATCTCTCAAAGGAGAAGGACCAAGAGCCCCTTCCTCAATGGTTTTTATTAGGTTCGTAATACACAGGAATACAGGTAAAGCTCATCAATCAATGTCAGGTGGCAAGGATCAAACAATAGATAACATTTCAAAGAAATCTGAGCGCTTAATCTGAGTCAGTGTCTGTCAGCTAAGGGGTTACAAAACTTTGGGAGCCAAACTCATTTCCTGCTCGGACCCTTATCATTTAAATGAGAGCACTCTTAGCAAAGCAGTTTTCACAGGACTTTACGAATTCTTTCTTATGTCCGATCACCCAATCACCCGGGGAGCCCACTCTGGCCAGCACAGGCCTGCAATGCCCTGTTATAGTTTCAGTCTTAAGTGGATTAGAGCCAGGAAGCAAGAGATAAGGAAGACTTCTCCCAGACATAAATGGGGACTCGGGCTATGTCAGAATGGGGGGGACGAGGGTCCATCACCCCTTCTTTGCTGCAGCCCCCCAAGTCCTTCCATGAGAGCCTTCCAAGTGGTCGTGCGTGGCTTAGGTGACCCCTCCCTTGAAGGAATCTTACCCGTCATTGGCTAACTGACCAAGCGTTGGGGCCAGTTATGGATGAAGCAGAAGTGGCGCTCCGGTCAGGGAGATAAGCTTTGTCTCCTTAGTGGCTTACAATCCGAAGGTTGCTCACTCAGCCTAGTAATGGGGTGCAGTTACAACTCCTGAAAACAGGCAGAACAGTCCCCAACAATGTTACATTTTATGTTATGTGTATTTTACCACAATAAAAAAATCTAAAAAAGAAAAAAACGATGAAATACCTTCCTATACAGACGGATATAGGTAGGTTTGAATGCTGACTCTTTTATTTCCTCCATACCAAACATCTTGATTGAGTTAGAATTAGTGATTGTTGCTTATGTGAACCCTGAGAAAGAAGACACCTACTAAGAAGGGCTCCTATTGGCTAACTGGGCTAAAACGAAAACAACAACAAAAAGCCCATTTCTGCACAGGGGCCTCTCGCACGAACTGCACTTCACAGAGAAGCCTGAATTATCGCTTCTCTGCACAGATCCGCCCACCTGCCTGCACCGTGTTTCTGTCATCAGGCCAGCCCTTATAAAGGAGTTCCTGGAATCCTATTTTCCATTCATCTGCGCTGCTCTATTTTTGACCAATCAGGAAAGTACCTTCTGGACCAATCAAACTTCGGGGATATGGAGTCTTCATTTGCATGAGGACAGACCAGACTAGGGGCAGGGACTTCTGTTCACATAGCCACCTCCTCTGTTTCAGAGAGTGCACTTTCCCTCTCCACTGAAGACTGCATCTGAGCTGGCTGAGCTGAAAGACCCAAGATGTCTTGCCAAAGCAAAGTGGAGCAGACTGGCATGGAGTAGAGCAGAGCAGAGCATCCGGGAGTAGCGGCAGAGGCTGTGTAGATGGAGAGGAGCCTGGCCCCAGGGCTGCCTCATAGCCATGCTGCTTTCTGAGGAAGGTTTGAGTGGTCAGGCCTGGGCCATGGGGGTCTATTAGCAGAAGAAAGAGCGGAGCATGCTGAACAGAGAAGGAAGAAACTTAAATACCATCATCCACTGCAGGGGCAATTCCCTTCCCTGCTTCTCCTGCCCCCACAAACCTAGCCAGCTCTGATGCCCAGGGCTCAGGTCAGCTGCCCCAAAGGACAGCTTCACACTGAGAAGCAGGGTTTTCCTAGAGAGCCCCAGGCAGTGGTCAAATGTCTCAAGGAGGAAGCCAGAACTAAAAAATACAAGTGAGCTTGTTCTTGAACTTATGTGGAGCACCAATGTGGACCCCCAGACATAAACATGGGGACCTCTGGGTGGAGATGAACCCCCACATGGGCACCATATGCAGGGCATTAATATCACTACATGTCACTTTTTATCTACAAACTCATTACACCTAAGAACGCTAGGTCATTATGCGGGTGAACAATCCCTTATAATGGGCCATCTAAGCTTTTTCCCGAAGGTTTTACCATAATAAATAACTCTGCAGCCAGTCAGTCTCCTTGTAGTTCGATCTTCACACACATTCTTGACTTATTAGTGTTTGTGAAAGTCAACGTGAGAAAAGCCAGAAGAACAAGCCATGAACAAGGAAGCCTCTGGGTAATAAAGCGAGTCCTAGCCAGAACTCTGGGTTGCAAGCAAGAAAAACTCAAGTCAAGCCAATTTCAGCAAAAGGAATATTTATTGACTCCAGAAACTAAGGTTGTTGGAATGGAGCTGATTTCAGGCATGACTGGAGGCAGAGACTCAGTACCATTCTCTCTGTGTCTATTGCTCAGTTACGGGATGTCCGGCTCTTTCCTGCTGCGGATGAGCTTCCTCCATGCGGTTTTGGGGGGATACGTGAATTCCAAGTCTAACTCTGCTCCAGCGCGTAACTGCACTCGGAGGCCAAGGAAAGAGCTTGCGCTTCAGGGTCAGGCAGACCAGTTCAGATTACATGTTACTTAACTTGCTCTCAAGCTTATTATTGTAGAAATGTTTGAGCATATTTGAAAGTAAACACAATAGTAAAATAAACCCCCAAGTACACATCACCCAGCTTCGATAATTATCACCACATGGCCAATCTTTTCTGATCTATATTCCCCACTGGCTGTCCCCACACCCTGTGCTTGGAATATTCTGAAACGAATTCCAGATATCATATCCTTTCCTCCATAAATGTTTCAGTATGCATCTCTGAAAAATAGGGGCTCCTTTTCTCCTAAACATAACCACCATATCATCATCATGCCTAAAATTATTAACCGTACTGCCTTGATACCATTCAAACACTTTGGAGTTCAAATTCCCCTATTCCTCCTGGATTGTTTCTCATTCTTGATTTATTTGACTCATGATCCAAACAAGGATCAGTAGATTTTGTTTGGTTGATATGTCTCTTAAGTCTTGTTTAATCTCTAGGTTCCAACAATTATCAATACAAAGTCAATTTTATTCTGAAGAAAAATTCTATACACCAACATCATAAATTTTACCTCTAACTGTTTCAGTTTGTACCTCTAAGACTCTTTCTCTCTCTCTTTAGAACACAATCACCATACCATTAGTACACCAAAGTAATAATAATAATTAATAATACTTTACTGTCATCAGAGATTATCCAGACATTGTTCAAATTTACCTAGTTGTTCACTTTTTGAAGTTGGTTTTTTCAGATAGAGATCCAGACAAGTCCAATTATTTCATTTGGTTGATTTGTCTATTAAGTCTCTTCTCATCCCTACGTTCCCCTCCTTTTCTTTTTTTCCCTCTTTCATTTTATTTGCTGAAAACACTGAGTTGTTTGTTTTACAGATTTCCTTGTTCAGGATTCTGCTGACTGCATTACTGGTGTGCTAGTTGACATGGGTGGGAAACCTGTGGACTCCAGCATCACACAGCCCTAAGAGAAGCTGACCCTAAAACATACTTGCTAAGTGACTGGGGTAAATTCCTCTGTTTTTCCAAGCCTCAGTTTTTTCATCCTAGAAGAAGATAAGTATACTCAACTCTTAAAGGTATTGGGGAGATTAATTAAATATTGCATGCTAGGGATTGTGTGCAAGTCCTGGAATGTGATGAGTGCTAAATTAGTATTTTTTCTTAAAAAGAGCTGTTGGGGAAAGTAACCTGAGTGTCCATTAAGAGATGAAAAGATAAACCAAATGTGGAATATGCATGTTATGGAATATTACTCAGCCCTGAAAAAGGACATTTTTACTCAGGCTACAAGGATAAACCTTGAAGACATTGTGCTAAGGGACATAAGCCAGACACAAAAGGACAAATATTGTATACGATCCGTCCTATAGGAGTAGTCAAATTCATGGGAGCAAAAAGTAGAGAGGTGGTTGCCAGAGGCTGGGAGGAAGGGGAAACGGGGCATTATTGTTTAGAGTACAGAGTTTCAGTTGGGGAAGATGTAAACCTTTTGGCAACCGGTGGTGGTGATGGCTGCACAGCCGTGTAAATATGCTTAATGCCACCAAACCGTACACTTAAAAATGGTTCAGTGGTAAATTTCATTATGTATATTTTACCACAAATGTTTAAAAAGTGCTTAACTAGATTCAGATTGTATAGAACTACAGCCTCCGGCGGCACCCTGCCTTTCATTTCACGCCTCTTGGAGATGACTGGCAGAGTTCAGATTACGGGCTATGATCATGAAAGGGAACGAACTGAACTGATCTGAAACCCTGGCCCACATCCTCGGATCCACAAACCTGCATTAAGCACCAGCTCTGAGCGAGGCCTGGCTGAGGGCCACGGTTGGGGGCGGGGAGAAAGGGAGAGTGCAAAAAAGTCTAGCACACAGTTCCTGGCCTCCAGGGCCTTCTGATTCTCATCAGACTGGAGACAGGAGTCACAGGACAAGTGTCCCCCGAGGGTGAACTGGAGCCAGCAGCCTGCCCTAGGCCTCCATTCCATATTCAGTGAAATACAGACACAGCCCATCTTATTGCACTTCCCTTCATTCTGCTTGGTAAATATTGTGTCTTTTACAAACTGAACCTCTGGGGCAACTCTCCGCGGAGCAAGTCTGTTTCTCCAGCAGCATTCGCTCACGTTGTACCTCTGTGTCACCGTTCGGTAATTCTCACATTTCCAATTTTTTCATTATTATCATACTTGTTATGGTGATCCGTGATTGGCGATCTTTGACGTTACATTCTAGATGCCATTAAGAACACTGGTGCCCTGCGGGTGTTGCTCAGTGGCTTGAGCGCCGGCCTGTGAACCGAAAGGTCACTGGTTTGCTTCCCGGTCAGGGCACATGCCTGGGTTGCAGGCCAGGTCCCCTGTTGGGGTCATGTGAGAGGCAACAAATCAGCGTTTCTCTCCTTCTCTTCTCCTCTCTCTGAAAATAAAGAGATAAAATATTTCTTTAAAAAGAACATTTGAGATTCAGGGGAAGAGGTCAAAATATCAACATGAACAGGTGTTTGGAAGAAGTTGAGTCCAACCCTCATGCATGATTTGAGGGTTCAAGACTGCAGTGGAGGCGGTAACTGCAGGTGTGCTGGATTAGAAGTGGAGCCTGAAGATGTGGCTGAACTGCTGCAATCTCGTGATAAAACATTAACGGATGAGGAGTTGCTTCTTACAGACGAGCAGAGAAAGTGGTTTCTTGCGATGGAATCTATTCCTGGTGATGATGCTGTGAAGACTGTCAGAATGACAACAAAGGACTTAGAATCTTACATAAACTTAGTTAATAAAGCAGCGGCAATGTTTGAAAGGATTGATTCCAATTCTGAAAGAAGTTTTGCGGGTAAAATGCTAACAAACCACATGCTACGGAGAAATAGTTTGTGAAAGGAAGAATCAGCAGCTGCGGCCAACTTCATTCTTGTCTTATTTTAAGAAATTGCCACAGCCAGCCCAAATTTCAGCACCGCCCACGCCGATCAGTCAGCAGCATTGACATGGAGGCAAGATCCTCCACCAGCAAAAGGATTCCCATTCGCCATGGCTCATGTGATGCTTAGCATTTTTAGTGAGAAAGTGTTTTTTAATTAAGGTAGTACATCTTTTTTAGACATAATGCTACAGCACACTTAATAGAGCACAGTATAGTGTAAACAACTTTTATATCTATTGGGAAACCCCCGAATTCCTGTGACTCGCTTTATTGCTGTATTTGCCTTATTGCAGTCATCTGGAACGGGATCTTCCCTATCTCTGAGGTAGGCCAGTGGCGAAGATTTGTCTGAAGAGTTGTCATGGAGACTGTGTCCTCCCCTGCCCCGCCCCTCCTCCTGTCCTTCCTCCTGTGCCACCTTGAGGCCTAGAGGAGGCCTAGGCTCCTGACCAGATGCACACCTGCAGGACAGGCAGATTCTCTTCTGCATTTGAACGAAGAATCCCAGAGAGGACATGGCAGGGGTGACCTGGAGCTGGACCATGGAGGAGACTCAGGCTGGGGTGGGGCTGGTCCTCTTGAAGGCACCTGCAAACAGGAGTCCACAGAGAGGGGAGGCATTTCGGGAGGACCTGCAGGATGAAGCCCATGATCAGAAAGGAGTCAAGGCAAGAGAGGAGGTGGAGAAAGACAGAGACAGAGAAACAGACAAGCAGGCAGAGAGGACAGAAATTTATTGCTCATAGTTTGGGAGGTGGGAGTCCAAGAGCAGGGTGCCAGTCGGGTTAGGTTCTGCAGAAGGCCCTCTTCTTGTGGTGTCCTTGCCTGGTGTCCTCACATGGTAGAAGAGCTGAGGGAGCTCTGTGGGGTCTCTTTTACAACAGCAATAATCCCATGCATGAGGCTCCACCCCCATGACCTAAGCACCTCCCAAGGACCCCACTCCAGCTACTGTCCCCTTTACTTCAATATATGAATGGGGGTGGGGAGGGATACAAGCATCCAAACCACTGCACAGCCTGAATCTTAATCATCATAGCTTTGCAGTGCCCAGCATACAGTCGGCACTCAGTAAGTATTAAATGAGTGAAGGAGCTACTTAGGGTACATGTGGGAGGTGGGAAAGGTCAGGTTGGAAAGGCAGGCTGGGGGTAACTGTGGAGGACATGGACACCTCCCAGGTGTACCGCTTGGCCTTCTCCCTGAAGGAAATGGGGGGTCCTCATGGGGTTTTAATCCAGGAGCAATATGAGAAAAACTGGGTTTCAGGAAAATGGATCTGCTCTTGTTGCATTGACTCTAGGCCTGCTGAGACAACAAAGCAGAGATAAATGGTCCACATCCATCCGTGGAAATGCAGTGCGATTGTCCCAAAGAACCAGGCTCTAAACTGGCAGAGCCAAGAATTAGTTCAAATCTCCCAGCTGGATTCAATTACAAAGTGCAATCATTTGCACAGACCCAAGGGGATGCTGCGGTGATCACTCAATACGATCATATAAAGCTGCCAACGACCTGCCATCCCACCAAGAACTCGGTCCTCTGAGCCCGCCTCCCCCACCCACCATACCTGCCCTTAGGTGAGGATTCCCAGCATTCCCCTGGACGGTTCCAGACCTGCAGTCACTCCTCACACACTCTTGGCTCTGACCCCATCTCAGGTTCTGCCTGTGGCCCAATCTGTCTGCCACACATTCTGGCCCTTCCCACCCAAGTTTCAGGCCCATGGAATCAACCCACACTCTCTGCCACAAGCAGGAGGTGACTTCCCGCTCCACCAGCAAAGCTAGCTGCTGCTGCCGAAGAACAGCAGTATGGCGAATGGATCAAGTCCACACTTCGGGTCAATCCTGGCTCAGCCGCTGAGAGTTTGTTGTGGGTTTTTTTTTGTTGTTGTTGTTGTTGTTTTTTTGACTTCTCTGAACCTCATTTCCTCAGCTGATAAAAATGCCCGACTCCCAGAGTGGCTGCGGGGAGCAGGGGAGGGATTTGATTGGTGAAATGAAGCGTGTGATCAGTGAAATGAGACATGTGTGCTACCTTAATGAAACTTACACTGTAACAGAAGAACAGAGCCAAGTTACTTCGCTTAGGAGAGGTTAAACTTCAGTCAGCTGAATCATACCAAGTGCCATTGGTTCAATCCCATTGACAAATGTTTCCAAGTAACCCTGCCTTTAAAGTGACCCTAACGGTGTCACCGTGGACTTGAGTACATTCACATGCAGCAGTGATGTGCAGCCATCTAATTTTGTTCCTGAATTCAATGCATATCTACCCCTCCAGGCATCCCGACTGAAAGTGGAGTGTGGTTCAGGGCTGCCTCATGCTCCTTCGGATGAAATGCGGTGGGCACGCACCGTGGGAATGTGTGCAGCAGTTAGAAGACGCAAACTAGATGCATATACGTATAACATGAACAAATCTTTTACAAAACAAAACAAAACAAAAAAACATGGTAGTTGAGACTGAATGCTTTCTCCATGCCAGGCACCATCTCAGTACTTGACATCAACTGATTTATTTAGTCCTCACAAATCCTATGAGATCTATGTACATCATTATTATCCCCAATGGACAGAGGGAGAAACAGAGGCACAGAGAAGTTCAGTAACTTGCTCTGGGTCTCTGGCTAGTACATGGAGGGGCTGAGATTTGAACCAGGTGCCCACATGCTTCCCCTCAATACTATACTGGGTGCGCGCTCGCGCACACACACACACACACACACACGTGCGTGCATTACAGCACACCACCATTCTGCCCAGGAACTGCCAGTTTATCCTCAGTCCTCCCCGCCCTGCCCTGCTCCCCTTGGTATCACAGGGAACTACAATGCTCAGCTTCTCTCTCGTCCGCCTTCTGGTTGGCTGAGGCAATAGGAAGCTCTGCTAGAAGATGGGAAGGTGGGAGGAAGAGAGAGCCAGGGTGTTTCCCCCTCTATGTCTGTGGTATGTCCCACAGCCCCTGGGCCTTTTCTGTGGCTTTGGCAGATTCGGGAAGGTCCCCAACTGTTTCGCATCCCACCAGGCAGTCCCCACTTTGGAGCTGCAGCCACAAGCCCGAGCTCTGGGCTCTGGTCATATCCCCCTTCCCGCTGTCCCTCCAGCCACAGGGGTGGCAGTGCTGGTTTCCGGGGGTGGGTGATCTCTGGGTCTCTCTGTTGTCACGTTGGTCTTCTCAGTTCCCCCATCACTTGTCTAACCAGTTCCCTATATGAAGTTCCCTGTGTTTGAAAGACCTAGAGTGGTTTCTGGTATTTTAAACCATTTGTGTGAATTAAAAATATATGCATGCTCTGGTAGAAGGACTGGCTGTGAGTCAAGATGCCCGGAGTGGAGACCAGGTTCTGCCCCCAACCCCATGTGAAACCCCATGTGAACCCTTGTTCTGTCTACTGTCCTCGGGCTTTGTTGATGTTGGATTAGGGGTATGTGTGCATGTGCACGCGTTTTAAGTACATTCCTATTCAAATGCATATATACACACACACAAACCCACGTGTGTGAGCATGTGAGCATGTACATATACATGTCTGTATGTGTATACATGTTCAAGAATACATTATTCCTCCTAGATAATGTGAATTCCAGGATTCTATGAATCAATTAAGGCAGTTAAGCATGGAATAAACATGAGGATAAGAAAGAGAAAACAGACCAACAGAAAGTTCTGGTACTGACCAGGAATGATGATAACACAGCATTCACGCTACAGGCATGATGCACAAATCTGGAAGGTGGGCTAGCTCCACATTTGAGCCTCTGGCTGCCTCTGCCGGGTCCTGGGTGGTGAGTCCGCTGTGCTGTGTGACTCCTGGCTGCGCCCACGGCAGGAGTTGGGGGGAGCGAGGTGGAGAGGGAGAAGGAGAAAACGAGCATCAGAGGACAACAAGCAGTGTCTGCCACACAGAGGAGTGATATCGCTTAGGGAAGATCTCAGGTAGTGAGCTGGTGTAGGGTAGACTATGCTCTGAGGAGATAAAGTCAAGATTTTAAAAAGTCTCAGTGAGGGAACCCACCCCTCCAGGGAGGAATCAAATGGAAAGCCATGCAGTGCAAAGCAGTGGGTCTTCACCTTGGGACGTGTTGCCATTCAGGGCTAGACACGTCCCTGATCACCTTACACGTCCATGCTGTGTCACAGTCTCGTCCTGGTGGACCTCAGGCTGGGAAAGCCTACTCTTCGGGTCAGCGGCGCTGGAGGAGGCAGCTCCGCCCAGGAAGGCTGCTGGCGCCATCTAGTGCTCCAATGGAGAAGCGGCTCAGCGCGCGCCTCGGAGCTGGGATTTCAAGCCAGCGCTGCTCTGAATCTCCAACTCCCACCTGACTTTTCAAAAATTTCACAGCTTGCCACTTTGCAAATACTGAGGAATCCCTTTGTCTTTCAGTCTTCAAGGAGTAAACCTCCTGAGCCCACTGCCAGTAGAACCCGCAAAAGCTGCAGTTACCTAACCCCAAGGGGCTTCTCGCAAATTTTATCTGGGCTGATAAAACCCACCGCCGCATGCACAGAATCATAGAAAACTTGGCATCCAAATTTCTTCTTGAGTGTTGCTCAGGGGCTACCTGAGCTTTTCTTGGGAGAAGAATCTCTCTCCGGAAGGGTGAAGACATTTGCTTTCTAGAGTTTCCCACTGCCACCATCACCAAATACCTATTTCAAAACCGGCTGTTGGTTCACGTTTAAAATTTGGAGCTGTTTCCTCCTTACAGGAAAGTGGAGGGTAGCTGTTTCAGGGTTCTTTGAGCCCCGATTTCTTCACCAGGATTCTGCACGTGGATGGTTTAGCTGTTCCACCTGCTGTTCCTCAAGGCACTGCACTCTGGCTCAATCCTGAAAAATGAATTTTCAGCTGCAACTGCTGGAAAAGGGCCTTGATTTATTCATAAGCAGCGAATGTCATTCAACAGGAAGAGGTAATAAAAGCATGAGAAATAAAGTTGAGCACTGGGTTAGGGTGCAAGACTTGGGAACCCACAGTTGTTTTTGTTCTTGTCATTCTGAAATAGTTGAGAAATAAAGAGGCAAATGCTGAGTGCAGCATGAATGAAATTGCAAATATATTTAAAACAAAACAAAACAAAACAAAACACTTTGCTTGACACTTGGCTTCCAGGGAAAGAAATAGAACTTTTTTTTTGTTTTGGTCTTTTCCATCACAGACTTTATTGCTATTTTGACCACCAAAATGTGTCAGAAACATTTTCCCCTAATAACTCAGCCAGTGACTTCATCTCATCCTAAGGCCACTGTCACTCGGCAGCTCCTGTGACTCCCTCTGTGTCTCCCCAGAGAGGCAAAGGGACAGGTAGGTAGGAGAAGTGGGCAAGACTTCCCTGCCCCATTTTTCCAATATCAGGGACCTGCCAAAGGTACTAGAAAGAATTTTGTCTTTCAGCTTAGGCTGGATTATGACAGCGCCTTTTGCTTTCCCATCAGTTTCTCAGTTCAGGCAATTCCACAGCATCTTTTCAGCTACTGAGATGAGTTTGTGGCGGCAGAGTTGCTCCAGGCGGCGGCAGGCGGAGGGGCAGCCCAATTGCTAAGCAGCCTGGCTTTGACTGCAGCACGGACCCGCACTGCAGGTTGTGCTGGAAACCCGGGAACAGCCCCGAGTTAATGCGACGATCAGGGCAGTCCAGAGGGGGAGAGTGTGTGTGTCCTGGTTAAATATTCAGCACCGTGGCACAGCTGAGAGCTATCCATATATGTACTTACCTTCAATGAATTGGAGTCTAATAAAGTCCAGCTCATTCATTCATTCATTCAGCTGGTGTTCATTGAGAGCCATGCTTAAGCTCCGCAGAATGCAATCAGCCGACCAATGAGGGCTACGCTAGATGGGAGTCCAACGTGTAGGTCACATGCTCAGCTTGTTCAGGGAAAAAGCAGGAAGGTACACAGAGCTGGAAGACAGGGTGGGAGATGAGTCTAGAAGGTTGGAAAGCCACATTCTGTATAGCTTTTTAGGCCACATGGTGCCCTTGGGATTTTAGTTCAAGTAGGATGGGAAGCTGCTACTGAGCTTGAAGACCATGTTACTTTTAGTCCCACTGGGACCTTAAACACCATGGCTTCTAGGATGAAACCCCCTCTGCAGCATGGCACCCAGCCAACGCCACCTCTGGGCTCTCCTCCCACCCACCTCACCCAGCCATAGACCTCCCGTGGCAATATCTTTTTCTCTGCCTGGCAAACTTCTACCTACCCTTCAAGACCCAGTGTGTCTGTCACTGCCCCCATCCAGCCTTCCTTGACTTCCCCAAACTGGGAGTTCCCCCTTTGCCCCAGAGCATCTCGGACACACTCCTGTTATACAGGGTCTGTGCTTCTCTTGAAGGGAGGAACCCGATGCTGGCCTGGGTCAGAGCACACGGAGTAGGTACAGCAAGTTCTCTGTGGATGAATGAGCCGTGAACCAGGGAAGGAGCAGCTGGGGAGAGTTAGCCCATTAACTTCCTGTCAGCCACCCACCTCACAGTGTGAAGGAGCAGACCAAAGCTTAGGCTGGAAGCCAGCTGCCTGGGTTTACATCCAGCCTCCCCCGGTTACTTCCTAGGGGACCCTGGGCAAATGGCTGGTCTTGACTCTCTTTTCTTTTTTTTCTTTCTTTCTCTCTCTTTCTTTCTTTCTTTCTTTCTTTCTTTCTTTCTTTCTTTCTTTCTTTCTTTCTTTCTGATTTTATGTATTTATTTTTAGAGACAGGGGAAAGGAGAAAGAGAAGGAGAAAAACATCAATGTGTGGTTGCCTCTCACGTGCCCCCTAATGGGGTCCTGGCCCACAACTCAGGCAAGTGCCCTGACTGGGAATCAAACTGGTGACCCTTTGGTTTGCAGGCTGGCACTCAATCCACTGAGACACTCCAGCCAGGGCTGACTTTCTTATCTATAAAACAGAATGATAATAATGCCACCCCTTACCCCACAGAGTTGTTGAGGGGATTAAATTAATTAATTAATGCATGAGATACTCAGGATGGTGCCCATCACACTGTAACCTTCGGGAGTGTCAGTACTGTGACGGTGGCTGTTGCGAGGGAAGGAGCTGCAGGAGGCAGGGCGAGGACATTTCGCAGGGAGGTGAGCGCAGCTGCCTCCTTCCCAGCTTGGCCTGCGGCAGCTCTGAACCACCACAGGTGCTGTTCCTAAAAGGCAGGTGTTGGAGGTGCTCAAGGAAACCGTGTTTTCATTCATCGTCCTTACTCTAATGCCAAAGTTAAAATTGCTTTTTATTCCCCAACTTTTCTTTACCTTCTTGGGACCAATTACTAACCCCTTTTCCTGGGGAGGGAGCTGAGTTGGGGAGGTGGAGGTGGGGGAGTGGAAGGAAGTTGGGCTCGGCACCAGAACACCTGGGCTGGAGTTTTCCCTCTGCCACCTGTCAGCCAAGCAGCCTCAGGTGAGAGCTCTCACTTCTGAGTCCTGACTTCTTCAGCTGTAGTGAGGAGCTGATGGCTGGAGACCCGCCTCCATGGGCTGCAGGGGCTGCAGGGGGTGCAGGCACTGGTTCCCAGTTCTGGCTGTGGAATCAGGCTATTCTGGCTCCAATCCTGCCCTCTCTTAGCTGTGGACCTGCGTGAGTTACCTATTCTCTGTTTGCTTCAGTTTATTCAGCTGAAAAATGGGATAATACTACCTTCTGCCCTGTTATGGGCTGAATTGTGGGCCTCTCCAAAATTCACTTCTTCAAGTCTTAACTCCTAGCCCAGCAAAATGTGACTGTGTTCAGAGGTAGGGTCTTTAAGGAGGTAATTTAGATCACAGGAGGTCTTTGGGATGGGCCGTAATCCAATATGACAAGTGTTCTTATAAGAAGAGGGAATTAGGGGACACACCCAGAGGGAAGACCAGGGAGAAGGAGGCCATCTACAAACCAAGGAGAGAAGCCTCTGAAGAAGTCAACCCTGCCAGCACCTTGATCTTGGACTTCCAGCCTCCAGAACAGTGAGAAAATAAATTCCTGTTGTTGAAACCTCCTAGTCCGTGGCACTGTGATATGCCAGCCACACGGATTGAGACACCCCCTTTAGGTGAGGTTACATGAGATGATGCCTGTGAGATGCTTTGCACAGGGCCCGGCATGTGGCGAGGGCTCCACGCACGCCGGCCCTGCCCCTTGTGGGAAGGTGCACTCAGGGTCAGCAAAGACATGGCACATCTAAGGGGAGTCCCTTCTCTTAGTTCTGAGACTGAGGACGCTTCCAAAATTCACTGTTTGCCTGCTGTGCACCAGACACAGCACAAGTAGATGGTCTTCCTGCTGACGGAGCCTGCGGCCTGGTCTGTGGAAAGAGAGCCCGAGGGAATGTGGAATGAGTGACTTCTTACCAGGGGCCCAGAGTGAAGAGAGAAGTGAGAGGCTGTGTGGTAGAGAAACTGGGGTCCCCCAGGGGCTAAGAGGGTGCTTGGGAGCCAGCTGACGTGGATCTGGGGAAGAATGAGGCAGCAACATTTTCTTGTTTTTAATTTTCAATTACAGTTGACATTCAATATTATTTTGTATTAGTTTCAGGAGTACAGCATAGTGGGTAGATGATCATATACTTTACAAAGTGTCCCCTCTGGCATTTCCAGTACCCACCTGGCACTGTACACACAGTTATCAAAATGTTATTGACTCTGTTCCCTGTGATGTACTTACATCCCTGGGACTGTTCTGTAACTTCCAGTCCATATCTCTCAGTCCCTTCACCTTTTTCCCCTGATGTCCCAACCCCCCTCCCCTCTGCCAATCGTCAGTCTGTTCTCTGTGACCATGAGTCTGTGTCAATTTTGTTTATTTTGTTCTTTAGATTTCACGTGTAAGTGAAGTCATCTGGTATTTATCTGGCTGACTTATTTCACTTAGAATATGCTGTCGTAAATGGTAAGATCTCGTGCTTTTGTACAGCTGAGTAATACTCCATTGTGTATATGTATTGCTTTTTTTTTTTATCCATTTGTCTATTGATAGGACTTGGATGAGGCAGCAGCATTTTCAAAGCCTGAGGCAGGGGGCCGGCTGCGCTGGGGAAACCCAAGGCCACAGTCAACAAGGAACCAGAATCCTCACTTTCCTCCAGTGGAGCAGCAGCCTGGGCTTGGGCCCCAAATGTGCCTTGGTTTCCTTATCAATAAAATGGCAGGGATGGGGCTGCTAGTAGTAGTTCTTACAGGGTTGTGAGGATACAAATACGTGGAGTACTTAGGACAGTGCCCAGCACATGGGAAGAGCTCGAAGTGTTACCTTGTGTTATCATTACTTCATAACAATACTAACAGCCAACATTTCTTGAGCACTTACTATGTGCCAGGCTTCTAAAATCTTTATGGGGGGGGGGAGGCGGTATCACATGTAGTTTTCATCACAGCCTTTGGAGAGAGGAACAATCATAACTTATATTTGACAGCTGGGGAACTGAGGCACATGAACACTGTGTCCAAGATCACATAGCAAAGTATGTGGCCAAGCAAGGACATCATCTGGAGCAGCCAGACCCCAGGATTGGACACCCGGCAGCTGAGGTGACACAGTCCTGGCAGAAAACAGCTCTGTGGGTGCCTTCATTTAAGGTGTCTCAAAGATCCCCACCAATGAGTCCAGGGCTGCTTCTGGGAAGTCTGGAATAATTAAGTAAGAGGGCCCTCACACAGCTCCAGAGAGCTAGATGGGAGGGATTTTGGAAGTCAAGGCAGCCCAGAACAAGAAACCAAGGGTCTGGGAGATTACTGCAGGTAGGGCTTGGGGGTGGCTGGTGGGCACTGTGTGGGAGATCTTGGTTTGGAGTTTCCTATAGTCCTCACCCCCACTGGGGAGAATCACACTGCTCACCTCTGTACAAGAAACAGTGTCTCCTGGGGCAAGGAAGGAGGCAGGATGACTTGGGCTCTGAAGCTGCCTCTGGCCGATGAAGTGACTGAGTCTGGGCTGGTGCAGGACTTGGATGCTAGTCTGTCCGGGATCCGCCAGGAACTGGGTGCTGGTGCCTATAGCATGAGGTGAGCGAGGTCTTCCCAGACCCTGCACCTTCTGAATAACAAAGGCAGGACAGAGAGTAGGGGTGGTGGTGAGGGGCAGGGTAGTGTATGGAGTTAAAGAAGCTGTCTGTGTTTAGGGAAAAGGGACTTGTTTCTTTTGTTGCCTTGAGTTGTGATTTTGGGAAGAAATGGAACAAGAGATTGTAGGTGATGTTGAGTCTGCAGGGTCCGTAGAAGAAGGAGGAATGGGCCTTGATTGCAGCCAGATAAATGCGGAGAGACTGTTGTCCCAGCGTGAGTGACTTGGAGACTGATGGGAGGGGGGGTGCACGCGTGGGTGTGCGTGTGTGTGTAGGTTGGACTGGACTTGTACGAAGAAGAGGCCACAGAGGGAGTTGGGGGGTTGGAAGCTGGGTCTTAATGATGAGTATTGGTGGACTGCTCGTTGGAAGGAAATGTGAGACCTTGGGGAAGGAGTCCGCACGTCTGTATCTTAGCCTCTTTTTAAGGCTTTGCTTAATTCAACGGGCTTATGAAACACAGCTGTGGAATGAAAAAATGTCAAAGAGAGCTTTTTGAAGCTTCTAGACCTTTCTGTCTCAAGCCAAATGTTGATAATAAATAAAAGTATCCTTTGAAAGCAAAAAAAAAAAAAAGACCCCCACTGACTAATGCCACCCCCCAGGCCTGCCAAGCCTGCTCTACATCTGCAGGGGAATGGAATCCTTTTCCTCCAGAGGCCCAGGAGGAGGCAAAGTGGAATTTTAACTTTCTAGCAAGTTCAGAGGCTACACACACTTCTCAGTCTTGACATATTTTATTCTTGCACTGCCGAAGGGGCAAAGCCCAGAGGAGCCGAACAGAAGGAATTTCCTGCTCAGGTTAACTGAGACAAGAACCCCGTGCTTAAAAGAGTTCCTCACTGCAGCTCTGGTGATGCGCCATCTCTTTCCAGTAAGAAGAAGAGAGACTGTCGCTGCCTGTGTGCAGCCATAACGTCTTGGCAGATGGCTCCTACGAATGGCATAAAATCAGTGGGCAGGGCAGGCCTGCCAGAGCACGCAGGGACACAAGTCAGGGCGAGTCGTGGCTGGTGTGCCCGGTCCACATCTGTCTCCCTGACAGCGCCAGCTGCTGGGCTCTCCAGGGCCCTTCCGGTTGGATCTTGTCATCAAGGGCATCCCTGGGCGCTGCTGTGAAGGCCAGCTTCGCCTCTGAGCCTCCCTCTCCACTTCCTTTGTGTTCTGTCTACTAGGATTGGGTTCGGTCGTGTTAAACTAAAAATAAAAGGCTTTTCAAAGTGAGAGACAATGAGCATTTATTTGAGATCAAAGAATAGCTCTTTGGGACGCCCAAGCAGTGTTCCGACTAGCAGACAAAGCAGCGGGCACCTATGGAAAGGGGGCGGGGCATGGTGACATCAGTAGAAGGCAGGCATTTCTACTGGTGCAGATAGCATAACCTATGACGCTAATTCTAAACAATGTTTGTAATTTTCAGTCCAGTAGTCATACCACCTGCTTTCTTGTGAGCCTTGCAAATAGTTCTGTGAGACACTATGTTACTTTAGGCCCAGTCCAAAGGTCATGTTGCCCATTTGTAACATTCCAAAGATTGGAGACATTGACCTTCAAGGCAGTTGCTCTGGCATGGCAGTGCCAGCTCCATTTTAAAGTGGCTCTATTTGTTACTTTTTCTTTCTTTCTTTCTTTCTTTTTTTTTTTTTTTTTTTGACAGAGGCAAGCAATAGAGATCTGGAAGCTCACTGGCTTACATAAGACAGTTATTTATTTCTTCTTCGCATAAAAGAAGTCCAGGGCTTGACCAAACTCCCAGGGACCCAGCCTCTTTCCAGTGGATCCTCTAGTTCCTCGGGGGCCAGGATCACCCCTGTGGCACACGGTCATAGCTAGACCTCCAGGCAGCCCACCCATGGTAGTGGCAGCCAGGAGGAGAACTGTGTTGAGGAAGAGTCTTCATCATTCCTCTTCTATTGAAGATTCCTAAAAGAGCCACATGACAATTTTGCTTGCTTCCCACTTAATCACAAGGCTACAAGCAGCTGCAAAGCAGACTGGGAAATGGAACCTTTATTTGGGATGGTCAGGGCCCAGCTAAAACTTGTGGGATCTATTATTATGGAGGAAGGGGGAGTGGGCACACTTTCATGGGATATGCCTCCTCACCACCAAACTTTTCAATGGAAGCTTGTTTTCTGTAATGTGTTTGACGTTGTGGACTTTCTTATAAGCTCAGTCATTTGGTCACTGAAGAAAAGGTGGAGAGTAATGGGTAAGCATTGGGTTTCGAATGCTGACTCAGCCATGCACCAACGGTGATACCTTGGGCAAGTAACCAGACCTCAGATTTCTGATTGACAAGATGGGGCTGTGACACCTGTGTCCTAGGGTTGTCATGAGGATCAAACAGGAGGGCAGGTGATGTTCCTGGTACACTGTGTGTGTCCCTGGCTTTGCCAAGCTGCTGTGTAGTCTCTCTGAGCCTTGGATTTGTCATCAATGAAACAACGATTCACTTTGTGTAAGACTGTGGTGAGGATTAAACGAGATGATGATACCATGTGTTTAGCGCAATGTGTAGCTTTTAAGGAAAAAACATTGTAACTGGAAAAGACACCGGTGTTCGGGCTGCCTGTCACTACCAAATCCAGTAAGCAATGACAGTGATTGAATCTTTATGGGCGCTTTATTCAGATAGCCGACAATCTGAGAAGATGGCGTGTTCATACCCTAACACACCATCTTCCCTTCTCTTTCCTGGCCAGAATTTTTATAAGGGAGGTGGGGGAAGACAAACAAGATGTGGTGAGGGCTTTGAAATTCAGGGAGAATTAGGTGAGTGAGGCTGCAGCATTTCTGTTCTGGGCACTTAGTTGTTCCCAGGGGGAGGGGTAGCATCTGTCTCCTCCTTGATACAAAGGCCCAGATGCCTCCAACGGGTCCCCAGGTGGTAATCCCTAGCCAGAGACCCAGGAGGCCGGCTGTTTCCCAGGAGCCAGGACAGGCCTTATCTGTAGTTTCTGAAACAAAAGCTTTAACATATACATTACTTGCTAGGCTTAATAACTTTTTCCTTAAGCTAAAATTTTCCAGGTCTTGAGTCCCCTATCAACATGACAGTTGGGCCTGCCTATTATTTAGGCCTCCGAAAACTCCTGCAAGATGTCAGAATATAATTTTCAAAAAGTTAAAAGCATGGCTTTTATAAAATATAGAGTGAACACGAAATTCATTAAATAATGAGGGAACTGGGAAGAAGGAAAAGCTGATTGATTTATATAATATTTGAGATATTTATAGGCAAGAAAAAGGGAAGAACAAAAAGCAGAGAGAGAAAAGAATGGTAGAGTAAGATTTCCGTGTTAGGTAAAACTAGTTATTGTTCTGCATGGCAACAAAGTCATAGGTTACCTTTGCTACCAGGAAGAAAACACCTCCCTCTCTACGGGGCAAAAATCTGCATATTAGCATGGAACGTTCAGCATCTGGGTTCTGTTCAATAGTAAACAGCAAAGGCAAACACGGGGACATTTTCCTAGAGAATTAAATAACATTCGGTGGGCCTGGATGCTGCAGCGTGACACGGAAAGGGTGTGCCGTCGCTTTCTTGCTTTATTGTTATGTTTTGGACAATTTTTTGTAGCAGACATAATTCTCAGTTGTTGAAGAGATCATTGCTGATTCCTTAGTGATGACCTGAAGGACAGGAGGAGAGAGCAAGGAACGGCCTCTGCCTTCCAAGTTCTCCCTGTCCGATGGTGTGTGTTTGGAGGGGGTGGAGTGTGAGTAGCTGCCTTCCCTACGTGCACACGGAGCTGGCCATCCAGCCCTGGAAAAAAAAATCCAGAGAAGCAGAAACTTAAGGCAGAGCCAGATGGAAAAGGGGGAGAGAATTTTCCAGACCACAGGGTCCCTGAGCAATGGCCCAGGGGTGGGGGCGGGGACCAGCACACCCAGGCTGCCGCAGGCCCCCCCTCAGTCTGGCTGCAGCAGGGCTCCCCGGGTTATTACAGATGAGAGGTTAATCAACCTGTTCGCAGCCCTATGGTTAGTCAGCGGGTGAACTGAGCCTGTGCAAAGTCCATTTTCTGTCTCCATACTGCCTCTCCTCTCATTGCTTTTTAAAATCTGCCCTCCAGGGTCCAAAGGTCTGCACTTAGTCATTTGCAGGTTAGCATTCATTTAAACCAGTATGTTGCTCCTCCTGGGGCAGTTTGGGTTTTAGGCGGCTTGCTTCTGAAATGAAATGAAAGGTGTTGACCTGCATTAAAGGAATCCTGGCATCTCTGTGACTGCTGGAGGGGAGGGAGGTCTGAGTCCTTGAAACCCAGCCCCCCCACCACCCCCACCCACTGAGAGCCAGGCCAAAGCCCATCAGCCACTAGCAGCCAGGAGCCAAT
The DNA here is from genome assembly GCA_004027475.1 of Anoura caudifer. Lineage (NCBI taxonomy): Eukaryota > Metazoa > Chordata > Mammalia > Chiroptera > Phyllostomidae > Anoura > Anoura caudifer. Next base: position 821,903 of record PVKU01000056.1, on the reverse strand, counting down.
GTGTCTGCTTTATCACCCAGCCATTTGCTCCTCTTACCAGCCTGTTAGGTTTGATGAGAAAACGTCCACCTCCAGGCCCACGGATGGCGGTAACAGGATCTTCTGACACATTCAAATTTATAAAATCAGATGTGATTTAATTGCCTGAAAAGAAGTTATTTCAAGACATGCCCTGGCTTTTGTGGAGCCTGAGATCATTGGTGATACCGGAGGGGGCAGGAGAAGAAGATAAACTCAATAACTTTCATCATTCCACATTGGAATTGTGCCTTCATGAAATCCCTGATACCTGGGGCTGGGGAGAAAATGTTGTTTCACTTCCCTGGCATTTAAGTAATTCGTAATCAGAAGTAACCAGTGTGCCTTTCTAGCTTAAGCCCCAGCCTGGTCCAAATCAGCCAGGTCCCCTGACTCTGTACATAGGCCTTGCTCCGTGCCACCCCCACCTGCTCCCACAGCCCACCCTCGGCACCTCCTGGGCTAAATGACTCCTCTTCCTTTCTCCCACCTTCCAGAATGCATAAAGGTCCAGGTCAGGTCCAGCCACAGCCTTCCTGGGCTTCCCATGGCCCAGAACAGGGCAGCAAGGCTTCTGTCTCTCCATGTTGATGGAGGACCTTGTTTATGTCAGGCACGGGAAATATAACAATGAATCAAATGATTTACTATGTTCCTGGAGCTTAGGTTCTAGTGGGAAAACTGTTCTTCCCAATTGGCTTAATGCAAACCGCCACTTTCACAATCAGCTGTGCACTTATTCCATTATCTCGTTATCTCGGGTAGAGAGATCAAGGGGATGGTAAGGTGGATGGCACTGGTTTACACACTGTGATCAGGGAAGCTCTCTTTGACATGGTGGCATTGGAGCAAAGACCTGCCACAGCATGGCCAGGTGGGCGGGCGATCACAGCACCTGTGTGTGGTGCTTCCAAGGGGTCATTGCAGGTTCTGGTGCTGATCCTCCTGCTGGCTCGAAGGAAGGAGTCTGAAGCCTGGTGTCCAGCACAGAGCCAGCGTGCCCCTTTTTGGAACTGTCGCGTGCTTTCAGCAGGCCTGGGTCCCCACAGGCCCAAAGCTCTGGACACAAGGGCTCAGGCTTCCTTTTCCCCTGCTCCCCGCATCCTCAGAAGGGTGCGGCTTAGTGTCATGGACTTCGGTCTGCTGTGTGTGACTGGCGTGTGCCTTTCAGCAAGCTGCCTCACCTCTCTGGCCTTCTGTTGTTGTCTTTTGTAAAATGGGGTTATTAGTAGAACCTACTTCAAAGGAGTGATGTCAAGATCACGTCATTCACAAAGCTCAAACAGGAAATGGCGTGTCAGCATCCCTAGCAGTATGTACACTGACTGGAGTATGGGGGGTGGGTGTTGAGAGTTAAATTCTGTCCCCCAGAAAGATATGTTAAAGTACTAATTCTGTTATCTGCATACGGGACCTTATTTGGAAGTAGGGTCTTTGCAAATGTAATTAAGTCAAATGAGGTCATATTCAATTAGGGTGGACCCTAATCCAATGTGACTGCTGTTCATATAAGAAGAGAAGGGAAACAGGGACAGAGACCAACAGGATGAACCCCACGTGACCACACAACAGAGACTGAAGTGATGTGTCTATGAGGCAAGGGGCACCGAGGATTCCTGACAACCAGAAGCTAACAGAAGGATGCGGGACAGATGCTGTAACAGGGCCTTCAGAGAGAACGTGACCCTGTGGACAGCTTGATCCTGGGCTTCAAGCCGATAGAACCACAAGACAATAAATTTTGGTCGTTTTAAGCCACACAGGTAGCTGTACTTTCTTACAGCAACCGCAGGAAACTAACACAGTGGTGATGGTAAATCTCCGGGAGAGCTGAGTGCCAGCCGGGACCAGAGAGCTGCGTGCAGGCAAGTGTGTTTTAGGACCAAATCCTTAAGGGTATGTGGGTGCTTGCAGCTCTGGGGCCAGACAATCGGCCTTTGGGGCTGATTTGGAAGTGGAGAGACAAGACCGGGGAAGGCTCTAGTTCAGTCCCAAACCAGAGCCCTTACTGCCTGCGGCTTTAGCCCTATGATTTCCAAGGGAAATCTTGGGGTTTGGTCTGAATACAGGGGCTGCCCCATACTTCCTTGCTTAGAAATAAGTAAGAGTTCACAAGTTTTTCTGGACAACGTGCAGCACCCACGAAGTAATCTGTGTCCAGCATGGCTCAGTTGGTTGGAGTACTGTGCTGTAAACTGAAAGGTCATGGGTTTGATTCCCAGTCATGACACATAACCAGGTTGTGGGCTCTGACCCCTGTCAGGGAGCATAGGAAAGGCAACCAATCAATGTTTCTTTCTCACATACATGTTTCTCTCACTCTCTCTCCCTCCCTTCCCCTCTCTAGTCAATAAGCATGTCCTAGGGTGAGAGTAAAATATTAATTAATTAATAAGAGATACAGATGAAATCTAAAGCATGGGCCTTCATTGGCACTTAGGTGAAAACCTGACTGTAAAATACAAGGCACGAAGAATCAGAACGATCTGGCCAAGGTTGGGGCAACATGCCAGAGGACTGATCCAAAGTGGAAACTGATCCCAGAGGTCCCCAGCAGTCGCCACACTCTCAGCAAAAATACCAACGCTGGCTGAAATGAAATTGCCTGGGCAGGCACAGTATCCTTTCCCCTGGAGATTTAGAATTCTAATGTCTCAGGAGTGGGAGGAACCTTAAAAGTCAGCTCAGATTCTATGGCTGCTGGAGGCAAGGGCTTTGGAGGAAGATGGATCGGGGTTCAAGTCCCAGCTCTTTGACTCAGGGGTGTGCCAGCTCCAAGTTCCATGACCTGGGGCTCCTGTCCTCTGTGTAATGGCGACCAGGGCTGTAAAGATGCTTGTAAAGTGCCCGACTCACCACAACGGCTGAGAGAGTGGTGACTCTTGTTATTAGGATTGTTTTTAGTTTAACCCAAGTCCCCAATAATGTCCTGTTTCCTCTTGCTTATTCTCAAATGTCTCCAGCCTGTGTCTCTCTGAATACCTCTATTAGAACATCCTTTGCTACAGTAAGAGGCTCCCTGCAAGCGGCTCCCCTTGCTGAGATGTGCTCCACATTTGCATACAGGCGGTATGTCGAATGGTTAGGCCTCGGGCTTGGGCCTGCATTCACATCCCCGCCTCTCCCTTAGGACTTTATGCCCTTGAGCAAATGACCACACCTGTCCATTGACTCGCAATGGTTCCCATGCTTAAACTTTCAGTGCCTCAGCTTCCTCAAGATGCTGATGATGACCCTGTTGCTGTCATAAGATTGAATAAACCAGGGACTTGGAAAAGAGCCTGATACAGCAGGTGCTCAATAATTAGCTCTTGTTGCTGTAACTTCCATCCCTCGGTTTAATCCCTTCACGTCCCTCCCCCAATGTGTTTTTAATCTCAGTAAACTGCATCTCAGTCAGTGCAGTGGCCCATGGAAACACCAGCGTCCACGTTGGGATCATGGTGCCCCCCAGGCCTGCAACCTGTACACTCCCCAGGGCCCTTGGTTTGAGGCTCTACAGTTTCTGTCCTGAAGTTCTCAACAATTTTTGAACAAGGGGCCCCTGCAATTTCATGTGGTACTGAATCCCGCAAATGAGGTAGCTCATCCTGCCAAGGGAAAGAGGCACCGTTGGCCTCTGGCCTTCATGCAGAAGCTGAGCTAGGCAGGCCGACCCTCAGCCGAGCCTGGTTCTCCCGCTGGCCCCGGCTGCCCCGACAAGCAGCCAGACTGGGGCTTTGGGGGCTTGGTTGTCCGGTGCACACCCACTCCGCTCTCCTCCTTCGCCCCTCCTCTCCCAGTCTCTTGAGTTCTGCCTTCCCCTCCTACGTTCCCGGCTCGGCAGCCAAGCTCTGAACTGTGCCCCTGCCCGGATCAGGGGCAGCAGGTCCATCAGGAGGGGCACACCCCCTCCTTCACAGGCCTCACCCTTTTTCCCCACGGCGATGTGCTGTCAGTTTGCAGTAGTGAACACAGATTCTTTCTCTTGAAGAGTAGACATTTCAGGGCCTTTATAAACCCATGAAGGTTGCCAAGTAAAGAGTCTGGCCTCCTAGCCTAGAGGTGTGAGAGTTAGCCAAGGCATCCTGACCAAGGCGACAGATGCCTGAGCAGAGGATACGTGGGCATCAGGCTTTGCTCTAATCATCAGGGAAGTCAGGCACAGCCTGTGATCACGCCTTAACATGGAGAGTGGGCCTGCGCGTCATTTCCCCAGGGTCAGTGTTCCTGATTCTCTTGCCTCTGAGAAGATCAGGGAACTGGGTTAGTTCTCAGCAAACACTGAAATCGGAAAAGCCAGTGTTGGTGCTGCCTGTCACCTACCAGACCCAATAAGCAGAGACAGGGCTTGAATCTATATGGGTACTTTATTCAGATGGCCAGTGATCTGAGAAAATGGCAGGTTTATATCCTAACAGATCATCTTAAATTCCATTTTTAACTGAACCTTTCTATAAGGAGAAGAAAAATGCAGGTAAGGAGTTTGGAATTCAGGGAAAAACTAATCGGATAAAAGCGTTTTATCAGAACAGCATTCTTTCATCTGTGTCCTGGGCGGTGGTCTTTATCTGTGTCCTAGATGGTGCTCGTCTCACCCTGGAGCACAATGGCTCAGATACCACCTTCATGGCCGGCAGTCCTCCTGGGGCACAGAGGTGGAGCTGTTACAGAGCAACAGAAGGTCCGTTATTGTCCGCTGCCTTACGGAAAGATGCCTCTCAAAGCCAGAGATTTGTGAAAAGGAAAGGAAATGTTTATTTAATGCTATACAGAGTTAAAGTAGTGACTTAACATCTTCATTAAAATATCGAAGTCCTTTAGGATACCCACAGACGCCCACAGTGCTTCCTATCTCCCTCTGCCCTAAGTCAGGGTACTGTAATTGCAAGGAAGAGAAGCACACGTCCGGGATCCAGGTTCTTGACACCGTCAGCTGTGTCGTCGTCCAGGCAGGATCTCTAATTAATCCAAAGCCATGTGGCACCTTCTCATGGCCTACTGGCAAGAGTTCTTTCACCCTTCTTTCAGGCAGTCTCTCTTGCTCCCAGGCTACACAGCCAAAGGGAGCACCCCAAAGCCACGTGGTCCTTCTTCTACCAAAGCTGTGGGGAAGGGGTCCCCACTCTGGAAAAGCCACGTGGCAATTCTCTGCTAAAGCCACATGGTGATTTTCCCTCACAGGGTTGTGAGGGTCCTAACTCTTGGGAAAGCACGTGGATTCTCCCTCAATGGCTGCCACTTCTCCGTTTAAATCCCGGCGCCAAATCTCTTCTGTACCCCCATTTCCGACTCCTCCTACAATCAGTTACACCTGCCAGCATTCCCGTATATTCCAAGTATTTTTGGGATGCCATCATGAGTCTGGGCAGGTGTGTCCCCATTTTCTGGAGCCAATCTTCTCCAAGCTCCCACGCAGGCGCTGTGACTTGAGGTTCCT
>PVKU01000056.1:776319-816366 GCA_004027475.1 Anoura caudifer | reverse complement strand
CCCACCCTCAGAGCATGGTCACAGCTATTTAACACATCTAAGCTACCAGCCAAAGGCTATAGATATGTTAAATGACCATGCCATGGATTAGCAGCTCTGCATGTCCCTGCTCCATGTGTCCCTTCCCCCAACTCATACTTGTGGGGGAAGGGGTGAGGATATCTTATATGTCCCTCTAATATTTCCTGGACACCCTGAGTTCTGGGCCCATTCTAAATCCCTACTTTGGGGGCCCCCCTCCCGGCTACACCCTGCATCAGAACTGTGTATGGTCTCCTGGAGTCAGGGGGTGTCATACCTTCAGTTCCTGAAACAATAGCTGTTTACATGCACTGATTGCGAAGCTTATTCACTATTACTTGAAACTAAAATTTTTTCCAACATTTGAGTCCCCCATCAATATGGTGCCCACCAAGAATATTTTTGGCCTTGCGTGTCACGTAAGAAAATCTGCAGGAGAAGCAAGTGGATTGAAGCAAATGGATTGAAGATGAAATGAGGCAGTGTGTGCTTTAAGATGCAGAAAAGGAGCTAAGGGATCTGGGCAGGGAGAAGGCTCACACCCACCAGCTAGACAACCCGGGAAAGTGGCCTGAGGCTCTGAAGCAGAGCTGTGGGCAGAAAGAGAAACCTTGTCCTGCCAGACTGAGAAGAGGGTCAGCGGGGAATGTAGGGGGGATCCCCTTAGGCTGGGGCTCAGTAAAGAGGGGAAATAAGGCCTTGGAATTCCATTCATGCTGCTTAAATACAAAGCCCGGGGCACCTACATTCAGGCGTGGAGCCCAAGACTCCCAGAAACAGCAGATGGGGAGCTGGGATAATCTTCCCCCATTTCACACTGAGTGAGCTGGCAATCGACTGGAAGAACTATCCCCAAGGCACCCTGCCGGCTGTGAGTCCTGTGATCACAAAGGGACAAAGCTTCCTCCAGGCCCCCCTGGTAACCAGAGATGCCTGGGGGTCGGACTACGAGGGCATCTCTGAATGACAGTGCTGCTAGATGGTCAGGGGCGTCCCCCACTCCTGGGGCTGCGACAACCCAGCAATCTGCTCCAAGACTCAAGAGAGCCCAGAGGAGGCTGAGAGGGGTCTTTGAGACTTCGTGACAGTCTGCAAAGCTGCTGTCTCTCCGGAGCCCTGACACTTCACCAGCTAGGCCCCAGAGACCTGAAAGCCTGTTGCTGGAATGTTTATTCAGCCCCAAGGCAGGACCCCTCCAGACAGCCAGGGAGGCAGCTGTTCTACCACACCACACCCAGGGACTTGAAACCGAAACTTGATCCAGAAGGAGCCTGGGGGCATCCACATCTGGAGGGTCAACCCCTAGGCTGGGGTTTAAGTTGGCAGATTCTGCCTGGGGCTCAGTAATGCCTGGAGACCTCACCTTGCAGGTGGCAGCAAGAAGAGATAGGGCTTGGCCAGAGGGTCACACACTGGAGGCCTCACATTGCCACCCACTCCCCTGGCCCAGTGTGGGCTCTACCTTCCCCTCTCAGGGCCTGATTCCTCATTTCTAACGTGGAGGGGCTGGAGCAGTCTCCTAAGGGAGTGTCCACCTCTGGTTTTGTGATGATTTGAGTTCAGGTGTCCAGAGTTAGCTTTGCAGATAGCATGTGGGGAATGAGGAAGCTGTAGACAGCTGACTGTTGATTTTCTGGAAGAGTTCAAGGCCCCTGGGGAAGCTCCCACCAGGGTAGACAGCCCAGGCCCCACAGGGCAGCTGTCCTATAGGATTACCTGAAATTCTGTAGCAGGAGGCAAGATGAGCTCATTAGATTTACCTGTAAAGCCATGCCTTTCACAGCTGCATGTCCCAGAGATGGACGGGCAAGGAAGGTAGCTAAGCAGGGCAGGAAGCCTGTGCCTGAAGCCGGGATGATAACTAAAAAGAGGCTGTAGAAACCTATTTAATGGCACCTAACAAGGTTCAGTGATAAGGTGGAAAAAGCAGGTTATAAAAAGTAGCATATGTCAGGCAATTCTCCTGTTATGGGGAAGAAATATTTCCCTTTAAACATAGATATACACGCATGCGCGGGATGAAAGGCCCTGAAATGCAATGAGTGATTGCCTTCCATTGTGCTTTTATGTTGTTCCTTCGTGTTTGCTGCATTTTCCAAGTTTTTTGATAACCATTAAAAAAAATTTTTTTTCACAGAAAGCTTGAGGCACTAACCCTGTCAAATACCCTACTGGCCTCAGATACACAGCCTTCTCCCAGGGCAGGTCCCGCCCACAGCCGGGCTGGCGGGCTAGGTCCTCGGCAGCCAGTGTTCACTTGTGCAAACCTGTGGAGACTTCAGAATTTCTAACTGGGAAGAAGTGGAAGTTACATTTAAAATAAAATCATGAAAACATCAATTGTCTATATAAGAGAACGGGGAAGGGCTAAACTTCTCCAATCTTCTCCTCCGGGTTGGCTGTTAAATCTTCTGGCACCTTCTTGTCCCAGCTCCCTCACACAACCCACAGGCTGACCAGCGCCCTGTGCAAAAGAGGTGAGCTGGGCCATCCATTCCCTCTTCCAGGACTTGAGCTGAGGAGTGAGAAAAGAGCGGGCAGTGAGCAGTGGGAATAGCAAATGGAAAGATGTAGGAAGATGGAGCACTGTGTGGAGGGAGGGCCATGCAGTGCTCAGGACTTCCAAGTGAGGGCCTGAGACTCCCTGGCCACCCACCCTCCAGCTCTCACATTCAGTGGAAACTTTCCCTGGCCTGCATACCTTCTCTCTGCCTCGCCTTACTTTCTCCACCTTGAAGTCTCCCACTGTCCACGCTGGGTCCTGCGAGGTACCCCCCCGCCCCGCCCTGAGATGGTAGCCCAGAGCTCTAGGCCCAGACTGACTGAGTGGCAGGTCCTCTGCTGACTGGGTCCCATCTCTGGGTCCCAGTTTCTCTCTGTGTTGGATTTCCAGGGCAGGGAGGGAGCCCCACCTCTGGGCCCCTGGATGCAGGGCTTTAACCTGATGGGGGCGCAAGCTGTCCTCCTGCCCAACCCTGGGCCCAGGGCCGGCACTCTCCACTGGGACTTGCCCCAGGGCCCGCTCCCTCAGAGCCCAGCTCCGCATCTGAGCTTCTGCTTCTTTCATGAATCCTGTGATGTTCTAGACATCAATTTAATTTAAAACACCAGCAAGATGCTGGGAGGTAAAACCTTACATTTAAATCTCAGAAAGGACCCTCCTTACCCTTTGATGTTCACAACACAAACAGATCTTCAAAGGGTATAACACCTGCCTGAGCCCCTTGGCTCCTTAAAAGAAAAAAATGCCCCACTACCGCATGTATCATTTCTAATTAGAGCCTTTGCCAGGATACTGTGGAAATGCTCCCCCACCCCCCATCACTTCAGACCTTGCTTCCTGTCCCCCATAACACCTTGCATCTTATCCCCCAACTCCCTGTCCCCAACCTCTCCTTCGTGAGACCCACCCACTCAGATGACACAGTTCAGATTCTTAGGGAAGAGTCAACTTCCAATCACCCCCAGGGATGGAGGTGGGTGGGGCAATTTGTTTTAAACTATTTCCAACATCCAAATCTCCATTGGGACTTTGTCTCCATTGCTTGGGGCCTGCATTAGTCAGGACATGATAGACTCTGTTGTAACAGATACATCCCCGCATCTCAGAGGCTTACCCCAATAAAGGATTTCTTCCCACTTAGTTGGAATCTGATGCCGGCTGGGCATTCCTCCTCCATCTTGAAACTGTGCTGTCTTGAAACTGTAGCCTCCAAAGTCCCATGTCACTGTGTGAGAAGAAAAAAAGATGGAGAAGGCATGCTGACTCCCAATGGCTCGGGCCAGTAAATGACAGTTGTCATTTCTGCTCTCAGTCTATTGGCCAGAAATAGTCATGTGGCCCCCAAGCTGCCCACAGGAAGCATGTGGAATTGTGGGAACTGGTGTGGTTCAGGGAGCATAGACTGCTTTCATGATGTTGTGCTGGACTCCCCAATAAGGCCAGTCTTTGTGGAGAAGGTGGGGGGTGAGGGTGTGGGAAGGGTACTATTAATTCTGCACTTACCCCTCCAGATTCATACTCTATCCTTCTAGGACCTAGCATCAACTGGTTCCTCTACCCTGTGACTTCAGTCAATGCAAAGTGAGCCCAGGGAAATCACCAGCAGGAATGTGAAGTTTCCAGGAAGAAGTCAGGAAGTTGGAGGGGAGGGAGGGAGAAGGTGCTGCTCCCCACCCCACCCCCCCACGACCTCCCTGCAGAGCTTTGGTTTGACAGCTGCAGGTTCCTCTCCCCACAGCTACAGCACCTGTAGGGTGGCCTCACCCCTCTGGAACGCATCACATCCCACTAAGTCCACTTCCTCTTCTTGCCCCTCTCTCATCCTGCTGCAGCTGGTCCCTGAGGGCTTTTTCATCTTTTACTGGTACCCTTAACTCCACCCAAGCCCCAGAAAATAGCATCTTTGTCTCCATTAACCTCGTGTCAACTTCCATTTAAATGAACCATCTTTATAATTAGAAAAGATCATCTGAGCAGGACTATCCCCCAGCCAACCTCACCTCAACAGCAGTGACTACCCAGTACCAGGCACCATTTTAAATTCCTGTCAATAAATTCATATATTGACAAATATAATCAACATAGTAGCCCTTTGCTATAGATGGCATTATTTTCCAATAAAGAAAAGATAAGTGCATTGCCTAAGATCACACAGGTCTGCACGGTAGCACTTGGATTTGAACCCAGGCAGTCGAATTTAAGAGTCCTTGCTCTTAACATGTACCTACTATGCCACATTCCAACCCACAGGTTAAAGGATAGACTCTCACATGTATTGCAATAATGAGCCCCACCCTCATAGGTCTATGGGAGGTGGTTCCTAAAGAAGAGAGGTAAAAATGAGGCAGAAACCCTCCAAACCTAAAATCCTTCAAGGCTTAAAACCTGCTTTATACTAGCAATGCCCTGCTTAAAATAGAGAAATAAATGTGTTGGCAGGGAGAATGGCATCAAGTGTTAGAGTGGTGGGGTCAAGTTGGACCTTGGTTCAACAGCCTCAGTACTTGGGCTAGAAGGAATTCAGAGCCAAGACTCAAACTGTAAGAGAAAGTTTATTTAGAAAGTCACAGAGGTGTAAAGAGTAAGTGGTAGAAGAAATAGGGTCAGGAAACAAGTTACAGAGGCAAAAGATGGGCCCTTGAATCTTAGGAGACAGAATGGTAAAGGTCATGCCCTGGGGGGTGGGGGGTGGGGGGTCGGAGGAAGAGAAAGGGAACAGGAAAGGCAAGGGAGCACTCCCCAAAGGGAGAACATGCTGGGTCCTCAATTCTAAGGGGTTTTAAGGGTGAGGATTTTAGGGGAGGTCCCAGGGGAGGATCTCAGTATTCCTGGTGTGTCCTCTCAGGGTCATGGTATCCACTGATCGGTTAATGCCAGGGCAGGGGGTCATTAGTCGGTGCAGCTGGTCCTGGGGCAGCCTTGGCGTCACTTGTCTAGTTTTGCTATTTGCTGGGCCTGGAGCTGAAACACAGCTGAGACCTTGGTGTTATCCCTCAGGGTTGATGCTGAAGGCAGTGGTCATGCAAGGGACTGCATGGGAGTTGCATGAGGCCACTGTTCGGCCTCCTGCTCCTTCTCCAAGGGCATCCACCACGTGACTAGTGACATTCCAGGGGAGGAAAGGTCAGGGGAGCATCTGAACCACATGACCAGTGATATGAAAGGTCAGGGGGGTTAAACTGCATATGCTGGGGGGGAACAGTCACATTGGGGGTATGCTCACCCCGTTTTGCCTGTTGCCTTGGCTCTGTGACCTTCCGTACCTGGCCCATTGTCCTTGCTCTGCTCATGTCTGTCTAACTGCCTCCCACAAATGCATGGCTCTCTTTTTGTGTTTTCCTTTGAAGTTACAATTTTAAAATAGATAATAAATGCATACTGTCCAAAAATTAAAAAAAAAAGGTATGTGGTGTAACAGGAATTGTCCTTCAGTCACCAATTTCTTTCCTCCAAAGCAGAGATTTTCAACTTTTTTCATCTCACAGCACATATAAACTATTAAAGTTCTGTAGCACACCAAAAAAAATTTTTTTTTATTTGACAATCTAAGGGAAAAGAGGTCAGTGCTCCTGACTGCGTAGTCAGGTATTGCATGTTTCAGTAATTGTTCTAGCACACCAGTCGAAAATCGCTGCTCCAAAGCAACTGCTGATTTCTTCTGTGTCCTTCCAGGGAAGGTAGATTTCTTCCCCACCCCACCCCACCCCACCCCTTTTTGTTCTTACCCAAATGGTAATATTCTAAGCCCATTATTCTGTTTCTTGCTTTGTCACTAAAAATACATCATGAAGATCATGACAGCCCCACATATATAGGTGTGCCCCCTTCTTCTCCTTCCCCCCTCCTTTCCTTCCCCTCTTTCCCTGATAGAGAAAGATATTTACTAACTGACATGAAAGGAACCGTAGGGAACCTGCTGTCTGATGCCCATCTTCAGAGTGACCAGCTTTTATGTCACCACCACTTCTCCTCCCAGTGTTTGTTTTTAACATTTCAAACAGAAATAGGGACACTAGTGCCCCAGAGCCCCATATACTCATCACACAGATGGAATGATTATCAAGATTAGGTGACATTTACTTTATTTTTAGTCATTTAAAAGTTATCTTTGTTTTTTGTTCTTGGCTGATGTATACCAAAGCAAACCCCAGGGATCGGCTCATTTCACCCCTTCATTCTTCTATAGGCAGCTCAAAAACATGTCAACTCTTTCCGCATAACCACAAAGCTATCATTGCACCTAACAGAATTAACCAGAATTCTCTGCTGTTGTCTTATGCCTAGTCCACAATGAATTTCCCCAATAATCTCAAAAATGGCCCTTCTATACAGATAGTTCTTTTTCCAAAAACGTCCATGCATGACATTTGGTTGCTGTATCTCTTCATTTAACCGAGCAAACCAGGGCTCCTACACATGGCACCTTGATGCATGAGCCAACAATTAGTGTTGAAGGAAACAGGTCTTTATTTATAGGGTTCCAAACTTGTGGAGGCTGGGAGCACTCCTTCTCAGAGTCCTGTTCTTCCATGAGACCCAGCACTTCCCTTGCTGCCCACCGGGCTATAGGTCAAAAGCATGCCCCAAAGTTCCCCATATCTTTATCTGTTCTTAAGCTGGCTGTGCAAACAGTTCTCCATCCCCTCTAGAAGGCACTTGTAGATTTTAGAATTGCCATCCTCTTGCAGCAGCTCTCTCCTTCAGCATCTGGGGTTCGCTGTCCTCAGCCCCCATGTAGTAGTCCAGGAAAGCAGGTGCTGTGTTACACTGGATCATGGTGGAATCCAGAAAGGCACATATCCCAAGACAGTGGACTCTCCACATGTCCTTTAGAAAAGCATAAGTCAGCATTCCCAGGTCACAGTTCAGCATTCCAGGCATCTCCCAAGAAGCCATGCTTGGTTCAGCAGGTTCCCGCACAGCTCCATCAGCTTTTTCCTTACACAACAGCCCTCACGGTGGAATTCTCAGACAAGCAGAAGTAGCTCCTCTCTCACTACAGACAGCAGTGAGGTCTCTGTCTTGGCTCTCTCTCCACCCACCCTTATTTTAAATGCTGACCTGGAGCTTCCTACATGACCTCATATCCGGCCCCTCCTACAATGAGCTACTTTTGCCAGTCCCCCATATCTTTTACCTTCTTTTGTTGTGAACTTTAGTCAGGGCAAGCATTCACCATGACATGGGAACCTCCACCTCCCTGCCTCTCATGCAGGCACAGTATTAGTGTCTTTGACCCCCCATTCCCTCCATAACATGCACCCCCTCCTTACCCCCCACCCCTGGCTATGTCATGAGTCACTATACCATCTGAAAGTCACATAGACCTTCAACTTGCCATTGTTATAAAAAGTACCTTAACCACCGTATTATCCCCTTTCTCCATCCTCCAACCATGTGCTGTGGGGAATATTTTCAGGGACCCCCCCTTTGCACCTGTTACATTCATTCTCTTTTAATCTTTTTTTCATTCTCTTTTAATCTTGAATAATCCCATTGCCATCTTTATTTCATGCCATTAGCTTGTAGAAATCAACTTAGTTGCCCTGAAAAATGACCCACATTCTGAATTTATGTCTTTGCTTCATTGTCATGTCATTTAAGCCATTTTACTTGTCCCCTATCCCTCCCTGATTCCTCTAAATGGAAACTAGCTCTAGGGGCATGGCTGGCATTTATAGCAGGGCCTCCTCCAGGAAGTGCTATGAGCTGCATATGGCTTCATGTAGGGAGACACCCGATGTCCTACTTTCAGTGACACTAGGATTGATCATTGGTACAGGCAGTGACAGCCTGATCCCTCCATGGTCAGGTTCCCCACCAATCTTTCACCTAATGAGTCCATCCATTAACAATCGTTGTCTGAATCAACTATTTTCCTAGGAGTTGCAAAATGATGATTTTCCAGTTCACTCATTCTTTCCCCAATTATTAGGCAGAATTCTTCTGCCTGTTTCTAAAGAGCTGGAGAGCCAGCCTTGTTCAAACATCTGTACCTTTGACTCAGAAAACAAGTCCGAGAGGGGAATTCTAAAAAGCATCTCCCAGGTGTAGCATTGCTGGTATAAGCACATGACTGTCCTAAACAACAACTACAACAACAACTACTACAACAACAGCAACTACTACTACAACTACTACTACTATAACAACAACAACAATAAGAACAACAAGCACATGGCTGTCCAAGGTGCCTGGTCATTTGGGCATAAAACTTCTAAAATTTCTGATTACAATAGAAATCTGTTTTATTGCTATACCGCCATACCCTCTTACACACACACACTGAAATATTACAAACCAGATCACGATGTAAATCCTAATACAGGATTTATTGTATGTGGCATTTTTTCCAAAAACCTTGTTCCTGGTTTTGGCCCTGGGAGCACCCACCTGGACAGAAATCAGGGTGGGGTGGGGACCCCATCCTGCTACGAGTTCTAGGAAGATATCGATCAGGAAAAAGACACCGCTGATGCAGTCTGCTCTCCTGAAAAGAAATCTAAGAACAAGATGTTCAGGAAATTCGTATTTTAACAACCCTCTTGCTCATAACCTTTCCTGGGTCTGTCAGCGCAAGGCCGCTGGCTTCCTTTCCACCGGGCTCTCATGCGGTGGAGAGAAATGGCCCGAGGATCACCTCTGGCTGGAAGGAAACAGGTTCTGGAACGCCCCCTGCTGTGGCCGCTGCACTTCTATTTATCTACTTGACACTTCTTTGTTCATCTCAGAGCTGCTTGCTTGGGATTAGCCTGGCCAACTAAAGGGAAGGTGGAAATAGTGTCATTTTCTTTTTACTTAGGTTAAAAAAAAAAAACAAAAAACAATCTCAGAAACACATCAATTCCAAATCCAATGAAATTGTGAGAGCTGGAAGGGGATGCCTGGGAACATCCAGGCCATCAGACTCAGAATTCTTGAACCTAAAGGCATCTTGGTTTAGAAGCAATTCTCTGGTTATAGATGTGGAAAGTGAGGGTCAGAGGGATAGAGTGCCCTACCCAGGGGCCCATGGCAAAGTTAAGACTTGAAACCAGGTCTTCTTCCACTTGAAACTCATGAACTCCTCCTCCCCACATTTTATACATTAGGAGAAAGAGGACTGCAGGGGACCATGTCACTTATTCAAAGTCAAAGAGTTAGGCATGAAGAACCTACTGTGTGCCAGGCACCATGCCAGGCATGTAGGTTGTGGACTGAGCTAATGTGCTTTTAGTACTAGTCTTCACATGCCAGACAGCTGTCTCCCACGGAGAAGCTCATTTGATGTTGTAAATATTCAGCAGTTTGTCATTGCTGCTAATTTATTTCCTAATGGGTAAAATTCAGTCACTGTGCTTTTTAAGGAAAATTTTGGCTCTATCAAAATTTTCTCCAGATGAAACAGCAATTCCAGATGTTCCAAAGTCCCTTCCTGTGCAAAGTGACAAGAGTGTAGAACTGGAAGGCTAAAGGCCCAAGTTCTGGCCCTGGCTTTCAGCCCCCAGCTGAGTGACCTTGGCCAAGTCCCTTGGCCTTCCCTGGCCTCAGATGCCTTCTCTGTAGAGTGGGGGATTGAGTTAGTTGAATGGTTTCCAACTATGCTTACACCTAAAGCCTCTACTTAGAAAGATTCCTTTAAACAACAATGCCCTTGATGAATTTATAAGGTGTCTCCCTCTTCATAAAAATTAATCATAGATCCATCACTGTAATAGCTTTTGATCAGAATAATATGCCATAATAACGAGGGATGTCTTTCACCCCCAGGAGTGAATGTTCATATTTGGCCCACGTGGTTTTTTGATAAATGGATGATTTCTCTCCAGCTGTCAGAATATTGAGAGTAGTTCTTAGATCTCCATTCTTACCTTGGTGGGACTCCACCCCTAACCCATCGCAAGAATCCTTAGGATTCAGTGAGCTCAAAGCTCTCCGTAGTCCTCTGCTTTTAATATACTCAAGGGTATAAATCCTGCAATCTCCTCTGGGGTACATGGAAGGTTTCCTTTGCTGGTCAATCCCAAAGCTTGTTTTTAAGAATGTGGCTTGCAACCATAATATCTTAAACTGGAAAACTCACTTAGTCTAGGTTCCTTTGGGCTAAAAGGAGACCCTGAAACATGGATCCTGTCATTTATGCGGAAGGTGATGTGAGAAGGGGGAGGCGGAACAGAGAGAACAAGAAGGCCAGCTGAGGGGTGTCAGTGAGCGGGCTGCTGCTGTGCACAGCTGGCGTTCGGTCCGGTGGAGGGGCAAGAAAGCGGGGCTGCTTCTTCACCAGCTCCCACCCCTCACTGGTTGGGGGTTGCTCCTCAGGGTTAACTGCCTGGCAGTTCTTAGTTGCCCTGTGAGCATGGTCAGAGGCCCAGTGGCGTCTGCTTGTTGGGAAGTATCTGTAGGTGACCTCTAAGTTTGGTTGAGAGGATGTCAGTGCGCCATCAACTGCTTTACCAGAGAGACTAAACAGAAAGCATCTCACTGTGAATAGTCACAACTATGCATCCATCCATTCAACAAGTATTGATGGCTGGTGCTATTTGTCCTCTAGGGGCCTGGATATATCAGTGAACAAAAGGGACATGCACCCCTGCTTTTGTGGCAAATAATTCCAACAGGAGAAGGACATATAAAATGGATAAAAAATCAATGAATTATACATAGTGTTACAGAATAACAGTCACAATAAACATGTAAACAGCACTAGAGCAGGGTGTAGGGGGTTAGGAGTGCCAGGTTCAGGGTACAGAGGTTCCAGCTTGCAGCGTGGAGATCAGGGGCACCTCTCTGAACGAAGACCTGAAGGAGATCATGGACAGAACGGTGGGGAAATCTGCTGGGAGAGAGTTGGAGGTGGAGAGAACTGGAGGGGAGAGAACAGACTCCTTGAGGTGGGAACATGAGCAGGCCCCATGCGTCCTAGAGTGGTGAAGAGGCCGTTGGGCCCAAGGCAGAGAGAGCAGGACGGGAAGTGACAGGGTGTAAGTTCAGAGGTGGGAGAGGTCAGATCATGGAGGATGTCCCAGGCCTTTGGCTTTTATTGCAAAGACAACTGGAGATGCCGGAGGTTTCTGAGATGAAGAGGGATGTGATCTGCCTTGTGCTCTTGCAGGATCACCCTGACATATGTGCGGAGAATAGACTGAAGTGAGGTCTGTCCATTATCTACACTGTGTAACTATTGACCTCAAACTTAGTAACTAGAAACAACCCAAACTTATTGTCTCAGTTTCCTGAGTTAGTATTTCGGGTTTGGGTTGGCGGGGTCCTCACCTCAGGGGTCTCACCAGCCTGAAATCAAGGTGTCAGCTGGGGCCTCAATCTCATATGCAGCTCAGGGCCCTCTCCCAGGCTTGCTGGTTGCAGGCAGAATTGAGATCCTTGCAGTTGCAGGACTGAGACCCCACTTTCTTGCCAGCTTTTGGATGGGGATGGCTCTGAGACCCTAGGGGCCCCTCTGAAGTCCTTTCCATGTGGTCCCCTCCACAGACAGTTAACAACATGACTGCTTCTTCAAGGCCAGGAGAATCTCTCTTTACACTTCTCCTCTCTTCCTTAAGGAAGGACCCTATCCCTTCAAAGGGCTCATCTGATTAGGTAGGACCAACCAAGGTATCTCGAAAGACAATGGGTCAGTAAACTAATCACAGGGTGACATCCCTCATATTTACCAGTCCTGCCAACACTCAGAAGTGGGGAGCATACAGGGCCATCTTGGAATTCTGGCCACCACAGGTGACAAGGACAGAAGCTAAGTTCGGTTAAGAGGTGGTCATCACAATCCCAGCAAGAGCAGATGGTGGCTTAGACATGCTGATAACAGTGGAGGGGATGGGAAGGGGCCAGAGTCTGGAGGTATTTGCATGGCAGAGTCCATTGGTTTCCTGCCTGAATGACCGTCAGCTGTGACAGACAGAGAGAGGCAAGGATGATGCCAAGGGTCTTGGCCTGAGCTGAAGGTGGGAGAGAACTGCCACCTGTGGTAATGACATCACAACACGAGGTGGCCAGGCCCCTTGATGCCAAGTGGGTGGTGTGAACCAGGCCAGAGGGGAAAGTGATCCCCTCACACTGGCAAGGCCAGGGCAGCCTCAGAGACAGGAACAAATTTAAGGTAGTTCTGGAAACCACTGCAGCGTTTGGTTGGGTGAAGAGAAGAAAAGAGGGTATTCCACAGGACAGGCGGTCGGCGGAGGGATAGAGAGGGGCAGGAAGGCACTAAGGGTATTTTGAGGGCCAGGAGAGGATTCGCTAGTCTCAGACAGAAGGTCATGTAGGTGAGCAATATGGGTGATATGGGAAGGCAGGCAAGGTAAACTGCGGGGGAGATTCAGCCTCAAGTTAAGGCCATGGTCCCACAGGACAAAGAGATTTTGTTTCGGAGTAACATTCACAAGAAACAATACAACAACATCCAGCAGATGTTTACTGTGCAACTACTGTATTAGTTGGCTAGGGTGGCCATGACTTAAGTACCACAGATGGGGGGCTTACACAACAGGCATTTATTTTCTCACAGTTCTGGGGGCCAGAAGCCCAAGATCAAGGTTACTGGCAGGATTAGTTTCTTCCAAGGCTTCTCTCCTTGGTTTGTAGATGGTTGTCTTTTTCCTGCATCTCCACATGGTCTTCCCTCCATGTGTGTCTATGTCTTGACCTCTTCTTCTTAGAAGGACCCTAGTCATCCTGGATTCGAGCCCACCCTAATGTCCTCGTTTTGTCTTAATCATCTCTCTAAACATCCTGTCTTCAAATAGTCACATTCTAAGGCTCCAGGTGTTAGACCTTCAACCTAAGAGTTTTCAGGGGACACAATCCCACCTGTGACACTGACGATGTTTGCATGATCAGGCCAGGCGTTCTAGAAGCCAGAGAAGCAGCTGCCCTCGTTTGCCTCCCCCTCCCTTCACTGGAAACACATCCGGGAGGCCAGGGCCCTGGGGACTGGCTGTGCTAAGTTCTCTGACACCCACTCACTGCGGTGCTGTCACCATCACTGAAAACCACTGTGTTTGGCAAGAGCCAGTGCAAAGTTAATGGGGAGCCACAGAGGACCAAGACATCATATGTTTCGTTAGGGAAGAAACAGCAGTGACCCTCCTGGGAGTCCCTGCCCAATACCTGGCTCTTTCCCCAGAGCCTCAGATGGAACTTTCCAAGGCAGGGACCAGCAGAAAACCAAGCCCTGCTCTCTTGATTAAAAAACCAAATAATGGTTCTGTGCTTGGCTATTTTATGTGTGTAATGTGAGCCTACATCAAGTGGGAGCAGAAATAAAAATAAAAAATAGCCGTTTTAGAAAGCAGATTTTGCTTATTCTGTAAGATCAATCACCAGAGCTGCCATTTTCCTAGTAATTTCAAAACCTGCCATCGGTAACATTTTTCCTAAACACAATTGTCTTCCTCTGAGCTTCTCCAAGGAGCCTGTTGCCTTTGGGTTTTCTCTCACCTCAGCAAGGGCAGCAAGCTGCGTGCCCTACATGTGTTTACCCAATAGCCCAGCATCTCATTTATGAGCCGTAAGTGGCCCTGCTGTATTCCAGGGCGCACTCACTTAGCAGGGAAGTTCGGGAGCTGGCAACTCACATTTGCCCAAATTGATTCCACATCTGCCTTAAGTAAACCGCTCCCTCTGATACAAGAGTGCTTGTTTTTTCTCCTCCCTTGCGAGTCAGTGTGTGCTATTAGAGGTTAAAAAATAAAGGGGCTATTTTAGAAAAGAAGAAAAACAAGTTAAAGGTTAGCCCGAGTTCAGAGGACTGTTGTGGGTTATGGTTCCTTCTCTGAAGGAAACTGAATAACTTTGCTAAGTAGTAAGATATTTTCAACCCTGCGCCTTTGCTCATGCTGCACAATCCTTGAGTGTGAAAATCTCCTCCGGGTAGAAGTCTCAGCCAGCAGAAACATCAGGAAACCTCAACCATCCAGAACAATGCAGAATCAGAAAGCAAATACATGCCCCCCAAAACATCAAAACGTCACAAAACCCTTGCAATTTATCCATACCAGAGCCTCTAAATCCATGTGAAGGGGTTTACTTTCTTTCATTTGATGCCAGACTCTGGATTTTTAGGCTAAATGCTTTCCAGTCTCCCTGGACACCAGAAGCAGCAAATCTGAGATGAAGCCAAAGCTAGCTCCTTACAACTGTGAGGCAGGACACAGAGAGATAAGAGCAACAGAAAGTCAGAAATCTCACGAGCGCTGCAGGCAAAGTCTGACCGACCCCAACTGCCCCTTAGACAAAACTGCACAATAACAATAGGCCCAGGTCATAACAAAAGGCTGAATTATGTTTAACCTCTTTCATTGAAGGTGGAAGTGACATGTGGAATACATTTTAGAAAAATGAATACAATATAAAGTTGAGATGCCTTACCAAGACTCTTTGGGTTGTATGTGACAAAATCCCAACCTAAACTGGTGCAGAAAGGGAATTTATTAACATTATTTGTAAATCCAGAGATATTTTTGCTTCAGACACAAGTGAGTCTAGGAGGTAGAAGCAGCATTTTCAGGACCTGACTACTAAGTCCTGTTGCTTCCTTCAGTGCTGGTGTTAGTCTCAGACCAGCTCTGCCCTCACGGTGGCCAGATGGTAGCGACAAGTCCCCATCTGGTGAAACAGAAACCCTCCGCCAGTCTGACCACACATGCCAGCAGGCAAGGTGGGACTCCAGCGGGATGTGATTGGCTTGGTTTGGGTCACATGCCCACCCCAGATCCAATCCCTCTGGCCAGGAGTTTGCACATTTGGATTGGCCAAATTGGGAACACGTGACTACTCCTGGACTACAGGGCGAGTCTGCTCCACCCAAAGCAGGGACACAGACTCGGAGAGGGATGCGCAAAGCTGGGGCTGGGAGGCAGGCATGAGAGTTCCCATGAGAGAGGGAGCAGGATATGGGCAGGGAGGGCAGCCTCTATCTGCGGGGAGATGCGGAACTACCCAGGCTGCCCTCGGGACTCTTTCCTGAGGGCTCTGAGTATGTTCCTTTTTGTATTCATAATTGATCATCACTTATGACTTATACTTTAAAAAATGGATCGTGACAATCTAAAGTTGTGATTTTGGAGTTGTCAATTACATGACTGACTCTGTTTGCACTGTTTGGGGTCTGGTGTTCTGTCACTGGCAGGCAAAAGGGCCTGAACAAAGCACCCCCTTTTTTGTGTTTTTATTTTCATCAGGTATGGTCATGAAAAGAGAACCCCAGGAAGAGGAGACTGCTGTAAACTGTTCCCCAACTCTTGTGAGGGGCAAAATTCTCGCTTCTCCCAGTGTATTCAAATGGTCTGTCTGGGAAACAGCACTTAGCAGAACAAAAGTAGAGGAGTGATGGGCACCCTGCTACTTCCAGTGAGCTGGGATCCCCGGAGAGTGCGACTTCGCTGACACTGCTCAGCCGAGAACCCTGCTCCAGGGAAGGGCCAGCAGTTCCTGGCCTGAGGTCAGCAAGCTCCTGGCTGTTCCCTCTACCTTCCCACACACAGGGGTTGCCAATGAGCTGTGTGTTTTGTTACCAACAGGGAGAATAAACTGCAGGCCTCCGGCACTCAGCAGGTGTGGGTGAGGCTGGGAGAGTAAAATCACCCGTCCATGGAGTCCCACCCAGGGCTGTGAATGCACTAGAGGCCGGGAGCCATAGGCAGGCGGAGAGCGCTGGCGTCGTGCTGAACACACCCAGCTGTGAGACCAACTGCCGAGTCCCAGGCTGGCTGGACTGGAGATCACCCTCTCAGATGCGTCTTCCAGGTCAGTGCTTTTCAAACTATCTGCAGCAATGCCCGCTTGTTTCTAACGACCAATCAATCTGTCATCACTACTCCCCCTTCCTAAGTAGGAATAGCCACTATCCTGACTTGTAACTGCATGGTTAGTTTACAGCTGTTTTTCCTTATCTAAATGAAATCTAAAAACTATTACTCTGGCAACTGTCTCCATTCATTCAGCGTTGTTCAGGAGAGTCTGTCATTCTCGTTGCTGTGTCGTATTCCGTTCTTGTCACTACCACAGTGCATCTATTCATTGTCCCGTCGATGGGGCCTTGGAGCAGTTTGCGTAACTGCCATGAACATTCTAGCATGAGTTCTAGTGAGCTTCCAGGTGCATTTCTGCCACAGGAATAACTAGGAGACAGCTGCTAGGACACAGGGTTTGCAGATGTCTGGCATCAGTAGACATTCTAAACCTTTTTAAAAATATTATTAATTATGCTATTACAGTTGTCCCATTTTCCCCCTTTTATTCCCCTCTGCCCTGCACACCCCCTCCCACCAGCATTCCTCTCCTTTAGTTCATGTCCATGAGTCGTACATACAAGTTCTTTGGCTTCTACGTTTCCTATACTATTCTTAACCTCCCCCTCTCTATCTTCCACCTTCTGTGGGTTCCTTCTACCATTTATGCTACTTATTCCCTGAACCTTTTCCCCCCCTCTCCCCCTCCCACTCTCTCGCTGATAACCCTGCATGTGATCTCTATTTCTGTGATTCTGTTCCTGTTTAGTTGTTTGTTTAGTTTGCTTTTGTTTTGGTTTTAGGTTTGGTTGTTTTAACTGTGAGTTTGTTGTCATTTTACTCTCCATATTTTTTATCTTCTTTTTCTTAGATAAGTCCCTTTAACATTTCATATACTAAAGGCTTGGTGATGATGAACTCCTTTAACTTGACCTTATCTGGGAAGCACTTTATCTGTCCTTCCATTCTAAATGATAGCTTTGCTAGATAGAGTAATCTTGGATGTAGGTCCTTGCCTTTCATGAATTTGAATACTTCTTTCCAGCCCCTTCTTGCCTGCAAGGTCTCTTTTGAGAAATCAGCTGACAGTCTTATGGGCACTCCTTTGTAGGTAACTGTCTCCTTTCCTCTTGCTGCTTTTAAGATTCTCTCCTTACCTATAATCTTAGCTAATGTAATTATGATGTGCCTTGGTGTGTTCCTACTTGGGTCCAACTTCTTTGGGACTCTCTGAGCTTCCTGGACTTCCTGGAAGTCTGTTACCTTTGCCAGATTAGGGAAGTTCTCCTTCATTATTTTTTCAAATCAGTTTTCAATTTCTTGCTCTCCCTCTTCTCCTTTTGGTACCCCTATGATTCAGATGGTGGAACGTTTAAAGATGTCCTGGAGGTTCCTAAGCCTCTCCTCATTTTTTTGAATTCTTGTTTCATCATTCTGTTCTGGTTGAATGTGTCTTCCTTCTGGTCTAAACCATTGGTTTGAGTCCCAGTTTCCTTCCCATCACTGTGGGTTCCTTGTACATTTTTCTTTATTTCACTTAGTGCAGCCTTCATTTTTTCTTCTAATTTGCAACCATATTCAACCAATTCTGTGAGCATCCTGATTACCAGTGTTTTGAACTGTGCATCTGATAGGTTGGCTATCTCTTTGTCACTTAGTTGCATTTTTTCTGCAGCTTTGATCTGATCTGTCATTTGGGCCATTTTTTTGTTTGTTTGTTTCAGTACACCTGTTATGTAGTGAGGGGCAGAGCCTTAGGTGTTCACCAGGGCAAGACAACTGCATCACTATATTGTGACACTGTATGTGGGGAGGGGTCTGAGAGGGAACAATGCCACTTGTTCTGCCCTCTGCCAGTTTTCAGTCACTTCCCCTGCTTCCCACAAGCAAATTGGGCCCTTCTGGTGCTGATTCTCAGGTGGGTAGGCTTGTGCATTCTAGGGCCCTTTGGATGTCTCCAACAAATTCTCCTGTAAGGCTGGGAGTCTCTCCCAGCACCTCAGCCCCCACATGTGTTTTCAATCAGTGGTTTGCAGCTTTATTTTCCCGCACTGGGACCCTGGGTTGCGAGGTCTGTCATGTTCCCCAGTTGTTCCTCCTGGCATGCAAATCTGGGACCACCCTGTCTGCCAGCCACCACCTCGCCAGGTCCACCAGTCGCCGCTTTGCCATGAGCCCTCTCCGCCCCTCCTGCTGGTTTTGGTGAGTGTGTCTTCTTTAATTCCTTGATTATTGGACTTCCATACAGTTCAATTTTCTGTCAGTTCTGATTGTTTTTTGTTTTTAAATTTGTTGTTGTCCTTTTGGTTGTGCGAGGAGGCACAGTGTGTCTACCTAGGCCGCCATCTTGGCCGGAAGTCCCCTAAACCTTCTAAAAGACACTTTCCATATTCCATTTTATTTTAATCTTTGTTGTGAATTTACTTCCCTTACTAAATTAGGAATGTTTTTTCAATTGAATACTGTTTATGCCCTGCCTCACTTTAAAATGAAGGATCTCACATACAACATAAGATAGAAAACTGAAGTGAGAAAGCAGAAAAGAAAATAAGGTTGGGGCTGGGGGGAAGGATAAAGTGAATGTAATGGCCCAAATACATTTGATGAGGTCTTAGGTGCTTTTAAAAAAGTCAATCACAAATGTGGTTGAGCTTCCAACGGGTCAGTTCAAAGGAGCAAGTGACACGAATCAGTGTTCACTGGATAAATGTGCCAGCTGTTCAGCCGTGTGGCTACTCTTGGTTCTGAGATTTAAAAAATGTCAACCCAGGTCTTCCTGAGGAGGATATTGTTTGACATCAAAAATAAAGGACTGCCCTGGCTGGTGTGGCTCAGTGGATTGAACAACAGCCTGCAAATCGAAAAGCCACTGGTTTAATTCCTGGTCAGGGCACATGCCTGGGTTTATAGGCTAGGTCCCCAGTACAGGGACCTGAGAGGTAACATGAATGTTTCACACATTGATGTTTCTCTCCCTCTCTTTCTCCCTCCCTTCCCCTCTCTCGGAAAATCAATGAATAAAATCTTAAAAAAAAAACCCAACTTATTTCAGTAACAATAAGAAATGTCAGTTTCTCCTCTTCCCTTATTATCTCACTCAATATGGACATGCCAAAGCATAGTTGGCTATAAGCAACTCTCAGGGAGCTAATGCAACCAGATACACAGTTCTCAAAAGTTCTGACTAAATCCAAAGAGGGGAAATAACTAGACTCAAAGTGTTGGCCAGGGACCTCTAGGGGTCTCTGAGACCTTTACAGAGGCTCTCTGCATGGTCAAAACTATTTTCACAATGCAACTAAAACATTCAGCCTTCTTTACTCTCATCTTTTCATAAGTGTGTACAGTGGAGTTTTCCAGAGGCCACATGACATATGATGTAGCAAGAAATCAAATGCAGAAGCTGAGCTGAGACTCTGTTAAGCCAGACATCACAGAAATTGGTAAGTTATTTTGCCTTGGAAAATGTTTTACACCAAAACATGTCATATTAAACCAATGAGTTTGTTGTTGATGTTCTTAAATGAATCAATAAATACTTTAAAATTTGTTTTACTTTCTAATATGGTCTCTCTTGATATAACCCATATAAAGAGAAACACTTTGGAGTTCTCAAAAACTCTCAAGTGTTAAAGGCTCCTGAGACCAAAAAGTTGGAGAAGCGCCAGTCTAGAGGTGGATTTCCCCACAAGGATGTGGTTGGTCACGAATCCCAGAAGATAGATAATCCGTGAAAAATATTTGTGATCAAATACATCTGGGAAATGTTACTCCTCTCTCAGAAATCATCAAATTAGAAGCAGACAGACTTAATTAACTTTAACTGTTTCCTAAATGTATTTGACTAAGATCTCTCGAGTGCTTTCCTTAGCAGCCGGGGGCCACACCTGGGGTGGATGAACTGCAAGGCCCTCGGTCAATCCTCCTCAGTAGGGTCTCTAACAACCGGCCTTTGTCAAGTGTGGGCAGCAGAGTCTGACATTACCCCTCTGACAACAGGAAATGATCCTTTTATAAACATCAAGGCAGCTGAGCAGAACAAGAGAGCCCCTTTCATCTCCGCAAAGAGGTGAACCAAGGGCAAGGTCAAGGGCAGGGTCAAGGCTGGGACAAAGATCCCACTCGGGAGACTAAGCTAAGTCTGTTTTATCTGACAAACAGGCAGTCGAGGCCCCGAAGTTGTCTATGACACTTAGACAGTCATTTCAGCCTGGATATCGTCCAAAGCAGATGATACACATGCTTGCCTCAGTCATAAAGAAATCTCAATTGAGCACCCACAGAATATTTGACTTTAAGTTACACAACTTCCTGGTGGCTCCTCCAAGGAAAATAGTGGTGAAATGTACCCGGAGTGAGTCAACTTCTTTTATTGGGTTGTTAACTGTAAGTCAATTAAATGTTAGGAATATCCTAGTAAAAATTATGACTTGGGTTTTGGAATAATCCTATTTCTTTTTGATAATAATTACGGAATTGGGAGTTGTCTGTTAAGTAAACTCCCTGTTTACAATAATAAAATTATGTCACCAGGCAGCCCCTCTAAAGAGACAAGGTGCAAGGCACCCTGGGAGATCTAAAACTGGAAAAGATGTGTCTCTTCAAGGGCATATAATCTAGTACGGGGCCAGACAGCACCAGGGAAAGAAGTAAGTATTCTCACGCTCACCTTTGCAGCACCTAGTAAGGCACCGGTAGAGAACCTCATAGCACATAAATATTTGTGTCAACAAATTTGCTATTTGCCTTAAAATTTTTTACTTGTATACAAACTGACAAACACCATGCGGTCAGGTATCTAGTCAAACAGCTTTGGGTATAATTTAATAAGTTTCTAAGAAAGGATTCACCAAAAAACACCACTGTGAAGTAAAAATCATTTTAATATACACATTTTCCGTTCTGTTAATTTAACACCTATTTATACTCTGCATGTACTCCCATTTAGTATGAATTGCTTCATATTTATTATTTTCCAACGTGCAGCATCCTTTGATGAGTTAGTGCAGCTGAACAGTTTATTCTTAACAAGTACGATGAACCTTGTCCCCGAAGAGTTTTATCAACTTTAACATTTTCAAAGAGCCCTGAGGCTTCTCGGCATGGTGGTTTTTCCCTGAAACTTCCTATTTGGAAGATGGCAAACAAAGTAGGGTCTTCCCAAGGCTCCTTCCTGGTTGCTTGTACCCTATCACAGCACAGTTGGGTAAGGAGTGGAGACTAAACAGTGAGTAGATCTCCAAATATATCCAGGCGAGACAGCTTCATTTTTATAAAAGTAAACCGAATCACAAAACCTTCCTAATGGTGTGATTTGTTCCGGGGTTCTTTTGATGCCTAAGAGGGGAAATATTAATCCTTGTGCACAGTACTCTTATTTATGGCATTACAGAGTTTTCTTCTCCAGCCGTCGTTCTGTAGCGAGGTGATTTATCACGCTTGCTGCGGAATAGAGAGCATGAAGATGTCTAATTTCATAATAGAGCTGGTGACAGGCTTCTTATTTCCTGCCAAATGGATTGGACCACACTTTTAACCCTATAGGAAGGAACATGAAAAAAAAAACAAAACAAAACAGGATTCGTTTGTAAACTTCCTACACTCCCCTTGACCCCCAACAAACGAAATGGCATCAGAATTGAGTGGTGCTACTGACACGCAGTCTGAGAGAGAGCGGGCAGGCTGCCGGAACCCTGGGGTGGACAGCTGGGACGCCGTGGCGGCCACGAGACTTTTACATGGCTCGGAAATGGCCCCACAATAGGAAGACACGTATCTGGCCTAGTTAAAAACTAAATTAAAAAGAATGTTGCCACAGATTACAAGAGTTTGGGTTAATAAGCAGGAACCTCTTGTTCTCAGCCAACTTGGATCATCTGAAAGTAACGAACCATCCAGCCATAAAGGGAACTTCTGAGCTTTTGTATACAACAGAAGCCTGCATCAATTAAAATAGCTCCCAAGTAAACAGTATTTTCCCGTGGGGGTAGTGTTTAAATAGGTGCTTGGTAAATAAGTCTGTAAAACAGCTATTCACGCTTCATACTGAATCGAACACGTTACATTTTCACACCCACTTAGCAAATGCAAAAGAGGGACCTGTAAACTTGCAAAAAATATTCTGGAGGGAAATATTAAAATGAAATCTTGGGGTGGCACCTGTGAAGTGGCAACTGCTGTGAAGTAAGCAGCACAATCACGGTCTAGCCTCTAAACTAAAAAGATTTCTCCTATTGCAAAGCAACCCCCCCCCCCCACCCATCCCTGCAACAGTACAAATGAGTCTTTGTTTTGATTTTTAAGTTTACCTGGTGGCTGCACATCTTCCTGAACAATACCAGCCCGATTAATAGCTTGTTCTTTCTCTGAAAAACACAACAGAAAAATTACTTTTTTAGCAAGAAGGGGGGCAGTGGTGGTGGAAGTCTTCGTATTTACATGCAACAATGACGGGGCAATTAAAAACCAATATATGAGTGCGATTAATTTCAGGCCACCATTACTCAAAGCTTTTAGGTTATAGAAGGTGGGTCCTATAGCAAAAAGCTTGGATACTTTCAGTAAAAGAAAGCAAGCCATATTCAAAAGAAAAGCTCCCAACTAGCATCTTTTCTCTGTGTGCTCAGCATTTTTGGAAAGGCTACAAAACAATAGAAAACGAACAATTTTGAAAGAACTGGTGGGCGTGATATTAGGAGGGGAAGGCTGCTGAATTGAAGGACCAAGTACAATTAACAGAAAATGATGTAGTTTATACATCTAAAATGTACTCCACCGAAGGACTAGGCCCAGAGCTAAATATGCTATGTTTTTTATAGGAAATAGAGCAGAAAATTAATCTTTGGGTGGGTGGCTTTGGTTTGGGTAATTGAAGCTTCCCTAATTGATTGCAGGTGCTGTGCCAATTAGAAAGTGCATTTTAGCTACAGCAGCTTAACCGATCTCTTTGGAGATGTCCAACGGGCGAGGGCCAAGAGAAATTCGGCATTTTCTGTCTGTGGGCTTCAAGCACTCTGACACATCTTTCTAAGTGGTTTAGAGTAAACCCAAGGTCTGTGAAAACAAAGACTTATTATTTTAAGTACCATGAAAAACAAATGGTGGCTTTTCAGAGGAAAGACTTGGAGCCAAAGGATGTTTACTACTAAATTATAGTAATTAAATGTTGTAATCAGACCTTTGTTGTAATCAGGCTGACAGTGTTTCTTTAAATCCACATTTAGCTCTTATTTAATATTAGGCCCTTTTCTTGATTCTGGCCTCTGGATTCTCATAAAGTTACACAAGCATAAAGGTACAAGAAATAGAGTTTTGCCAAATCGAATATTCATTGAATTTGCTTCCCCGGTGATGTGACAGAAAGTCAATCCTAAGTGACCTACCTGATAGTTTTGTCAATGCTAAGTTTTGCTTCGGCAAATAAAACACTGGGCAATAGGGATTATGTGAATCTTGATATCCAATTCTGAGAGAGGCAGAGAGAAGACGGCGCATAATGAAGCCCATTACAGACAACGGCGGGCTGTGGTTTCACGGGGCCTCTCTGAAAAGCAGTGAGTGAACAGCAACGAAGATCCCCTGGACCAAGGCATGCCAGGGATGTCCCCACCTGACGTGGGTGATAACAGAGCTTCTAAGGTGTTATTAGACTTTTCTAAAAGAACTCAACCGGTGATCTCGTTTCCTAAGATGAAGTCCTGGAGGGCAGAGCCCTAACTCACTGTCAAGGTGGGAGTCTCAAAGTATGGCTGTGTCTCAATAGTGATGCTCTTAGAAAACGCCAATTAGTAAAAGACTATGCTGTCACTGACCGTGCCAGGTCAGAAAGATACAATTTTCCACACCTAAAAGGTCCATTCTCCAGTTTTATGGAAGAGGGAAGTGACGTGATTTTCAAAAAAATAATTGTCAGAAAGCACTTGAGACTCACAGACTTAAGGAAATCAGACATCCTGGTGTATCAAACACATTCTCTGAGAGGTGCTGCAAAGCCAAAGGAGCTGGCAGACTGCCAAGCATCGGAGGAAGTTGACTTCTGATGGCAAGGACAGAATGCCTAATTGTGTTCAAACCTCTTAGAATGCAGTGGAGAACCAAGTGAGGAGAAAGGAATCTCTGTCTTCACACTTTCTTGCTAATTGCTAATGAGGTTGGAGAGAGGCTGAGGATTTATTTTAAATAGACCATAATCTCTTTATAATCCTTGTCCTTATGCAACCACATTTTTTGGCTTCCACAGGCAATTTAAATTGATTTGCTGAACCAGTTCTGACCAACTGATAACTGGTATCAGCCTCCTATCTATCTCCTCTGGTTCTTTAATCTGTTAATATCTTATAAATACTCTAAGGCCAAAGCAGTCTTATACAAATTCATGATATGACACAAAGACACCGTTTGTGAATGCAGAATATGCTAAAACAAACTGGTCCTCCAGGATTTAGCAAGTACATCTTGATGAGGTTGGCAGTTAGGTTTCTATTTTGTTATCATTAGAGAAATAGCATAAGTCTGTGAACCTCAGGAAAAGGGCAATGTCAAAGTCAGGGGTTTAACTAGGTGAACAAATCAGGGTAAGCTAATTACTGACTTTTCAGTAGCCAGCGAGTTTCTATCAGGAGTGAAATGATTAAAACACTAACATGCTACACGGGCCTGGGGCTTTGCAATGCCAGTTAGAAAAGGCCCCGTTCCTGAGTCTCAGCAAGCCCGACTCTGCCCCCTGGTGCTAAGGCAGTGCTGTGATTTGTAGTTTTAATTGAGGATCCTTATCTTTTAGTCAGAGCCAAGGTATATTATTAAACTGGTAATACATGCAGACTGGCAGGTCTCTGTATGGCAGTAAAAGAAATCATGTAATAATGTTTAAGTCTTTGAAAACGAGAACATCTCTTATACTTATTGGCCATATTGACCAGGTGTAGAATATGACCTCAAGGCCCCCTGCCCCATCTCCTCCTGCCAATAGACAGTTAAAATAAAAGCAACCACTCACAACCTAATTGGAAAAGTGGCAATAACTGAAGGTAGACTAAATATTAGATAATAGCATTTGTATCAATATTAAATTTCCTGGATTGGATCACTGTATTGTGATTATGTAGAATGTCCTTGTTCTTTTGGAAATATATATAAAGTGTTTTGGAATTAGAATTCACAATGTCTTTAACTTACTCTCAAAGGGTGCAGCAAAACAACAGTAATAATTCTATTACACATAGATATAATTACACATGTATATATGTGTCTATATGTATATGCTATGTTTTACATATGGGAGAAAGCAAATGTAGCAAAATGTTAACTGGTGAATCTGGGTGAAGGACATACAGAAATTTACTGCACAATTCTTAGGTCTTTCCTGTTGGTTTGTTTTTGAATAATGAAAATATACAACTACAAAACAAGTATAAGGAAGTCCAAAAACACTGTGATTGTTCTGTGATGATTACTTCAAAGGAGCTGTTTTCAAATAGCAAATATAAAATTTAAAAACTCCTTTCCCAGAGCTCCCGCCTGCCGCTGTTGCCTGGACACATACAGCCTCCAGGTGTGCACCGGGAAATCTGGAACCAGATGGGCCCCAGGGGCGAGTGTGAGCGTGCACCAGCGGCAAGGGGGACCAAATGGCCATGGAGGCACTGGCTCCTCCCAATCCTGTAAATGCTTCTGTCTCCTCACCACAGTCTAGTTGAATCCAGAGAGCTCTGTAACGCTGGTTAGAGAACAAGACTCGTCTGTCTGTGCATCTCATTTGACTCCATGGTGAGAGGAATAAAAAGCATATTCTAAGCACCTGGCATGTGATGGGGAAAATGTCCCTTTGGTAAGAATGATTTCTGCTTCAAGTGATTTCTTTCAGACTCTGTACAATATGCTTTTAGTTGGGAGCAGCAAGCTGCAGCAAAACACGCAACCGAGCAGTAGGAGAATGCAGGTTCCCACAGCTCTTGCACATAACCTGCACTCTGCTATTAAACACTCCTTGCTGTCAGGTGAGACCGGGCATCCATGAACAGCAGCCAGGTTGGGGAGTTAGGGTCTAGTGTCCATCCAGCAATGCGCTAAATGATCTGGGACAAGTCACATATACGAGAGGACTTAGGGAGCACAGAGTCCCTGGCAAAACTATGATTTTTATGCTTCTGCAGATCTAACAAGTTTAAAAACGAACAGGATTACAGAAAATGACTTCATTTGGTCTGATTTCATGGGTTGGCCTAAAATGCCATATATAGTTTGTTGTTAAAAGGCCACATTCAAGATCATCACCTAGCTTAGGATACAAACGCAGATTAGGCTTCAGGTTACAGTGTCTGTACTTGTCCCTGAAAGTGAGCTCTTCAGACAAGTCATGCTGTGCCAACAGGATGAGAGCTAAAGGCAACGTCTGGGATCCCCTCCAGAAGCACAATGGTTGCCATACTTCTTGCTTGGGATCACTGACCACCAAGGCAAACTGCCATCTCCCCATGCTCATTGTGGTACCAAGGCATCATGTGCAGAACTGACCTTGTACTTCACATAACGCTGAATACAGTCTGGCTGAGTTAATAAAAGGGCTGAAGATCACAGTGAATGTCAACATGAAACCCCAGGAGCAGTCTTATGATAGCATTTTGCCCAATTGTAAAGCATGTAAGATCTCCTTGGCTTGATTTTACCTAAGCACCTTCTTCCTCTTTCCAGCTGCATTGTGGCTTATTCCAGCAGAGGCCCTGGAACCTACCTGTCTCCACACTCCCCATACCTGGGCTGGCCAGCATCAGTCCCGCTAGCCCAGCTGAACGGCCCACTCTGACTCTACGCTAGAGCCCTACATGGCCTCGGCTCCTCCCTTGCCACCATTGGCTCCACCTCTCAAGGACTGGGTGTCAGCCCTGCCCTTCCCAGAACTGTGGGATTCCCCTAGGTCTGCCCAGAATCCTAAGGGGTACAAACATATGAGGGACAGAGAGAAGAGGAAGACCCAACAGGAAGGGCAAAGAGGAGTGGCTAAAAGGTGGAAGCAAAACAGCAAAGCCAGGAGGACTGGCAGTTGTGCCTCTCACACATACGTGACCAGAATGGAAGTCATCACCTGGAAGTGCCCACAACTTCCCAACATCAAACCTAATGTAGCTGCATCCGAACCTGCCCTTGCTCCTGAGCTGGCAGGAGAGGTGTCCTGCCTTCTGTCAAGGCTCTCTCCTCCATCTGGTCTCAAGATCTCATGCCAACTCCCCTCTATGGCTTGTCTTCTCTCTCCAGCACCTTTCTTTGTCCAGAGACCCTCTGGGCTCTCCCAGCTCTCCCAGACAAAACTCAAAAAAAACTCTCCCTAGACCCCTGGACCTGCTGCAAATACACTCTGTCATTCTCTTCCCCACACTATTTCATACACTGTTTACTCTTCAGTCCCTGCAGTCTGCTTTCTGCCCACTACCAACCACCTAAAGCATTCTTAACAAAATGACCTATGACCTTTACCTTTTTTTAAAAAATAAATCTGAGTGCTATTTTCACTTCTTATCTTCCTGCCTACAAGAAGCCTAATCCTGCCGACCACACCCCTTTCCGTGAAGAGCTGTCTTTAATGTTCTCACTCTGGCCACCACCCCTTCTCCTGACTGCTTGTTCTTCAAACCATGTTTACCACCAGCATCCTGGTCCTCAGCCAGCTCGTCTCTTTCAGTCTCTGGATGCTGCCTGGGAGCCCTTACCTCCTTCCTCCTTTCCCATCCAATGCTGATGACGCTGCATCTCTAGCTCGGCTCAGATCCCGGATCTCAGCTCCAGACTGGCACCTCCCATTGCCCATGGGAAATCTCCCAGAGCACATCCTGATGCCTGAAACTCAACACATCCCAGTTTCAACTAGCTCATCCTCTCACCTGCAAAACCAATTCCTTCTTGTGTTTTTTATGGAATGACCAGCACCACCATCTCCTCAGCTGCTCGAGCCAGAAAGCTCAGTGCCTCTCTCCTTCCTCCCCCTCCCTTACTCTGTGGCTAATCAGTCACAAATCCATGTGGAGTTAACTTCCTAAATATAGCTCCCAAGTTCAGTACTTCTTCCTAGTCCCATAACGACCACTCTGGTTCAGGCTCCAGTCACCTCTCCCTCCTCTCCTGTGGCCACAGGAAGCACAGCCTTGCTGTACCTGGTCTTCTTGCCACCACCCTTGACCATTCCAGGCCCTCCTTCACATTACAGAGCAATGCCTACAAAGAGTGAATCTCATCACCTCCTTCCCCATGAAAATACTTCAGTGGTCCTCCACTGGCTGGACTCGGAGGACAGCAGAGCGTTCGTGAAGTATTTTAGTCAAGCAACATGACCAAACACTCAAAGAACAAGTGGCAGGACAACAACCACAGCCGAAGACCGGGATTTCTATACATCTTCTAACAAACGAGAATGAATTTTCCCAGTTACAAATTCTCACCGAAGAAATGGTAACCGATGTATTTCAGAAGGAAGAAAACTGAAACTAGAAAGGAGTGAGATGCAAGGATGGGAGCCTAAAGACTGTGGGCAAAGAAAAACAACCAGGGGCTGTGTGAAACACTGCGGTTTAGTCAGGAACAAACACAGTGTGGGACTGAAGGGATGCACGGGGCTAGGAAGGGGCTCAGGGTTCTGAGGTCTTCGTATATTTCATAGGCAGGTAAAAGGCATGACTAACTTGAAACAATAATAATAAAATAATAAAAACAGAATGTAAACTTTCAAACTACATAGTAGAAGAGGGAGAAAAATAAAGCCTTGAAGGCATAAAGGAGAAAAAAGGAAGTATAGAGATAGAAGAATAGAAAACACAAAATAAGATGGAGAAAATAAAAGTAAATATAATAGTAAATATAACAAATGAAAATGAACTCAATCTAACAGTGAAAAGAAATGATCAGATTGAATTAAAAATCCAGTTTAGGCAGACTATCAGAGGACAGATATACCAGGAAAAACCAAAAGAAAGCTGGTAACTATAATATCGGATAAAACAGAGTGAGAGAGGAATATTAGGGATAATGAAGACCTCTATATAATGATAATTGAAACACTTCTCCAGAATGTTCTAGGTTACATGCATCTAATAACATGGCTTCAAGATACCCATTGAAATAAATAACAGAATTAAGAAACTTGATCTGTAATCAACATATATAGAACCCGTATCCAACAACCTGAGCTGACACATCATTCTAAGCACATAGAAAACACTTGTAAAAATTGATCTGTACTAAGCCACAAAGCAAATCTTCACCAATATCAAAGAATCAAATTCACAGTCCACATTCTTTGACTACGGATGCAAATAAGGTAGAAATGAGCAATGAAAAGTAACCAGGAAGACCACCAGGGCTGCTGGTAGAGCGGGCTGGGAGTTGGGGCCCAGTGGAAGCAGGGGGACCAGCTCAGAGTCCAAGCACTGGGTGGGGGAGGTAGGCTGGACAAAGGTGAAGTGAGATAGAAAGGCTCTGTCTTGTTCGGTCAGGTACACCCAGCACCCTACCACAGTGACAGGTACGTAGTAATTACTAAAATCCAGGCTAAAAAAAAACTTTTTAAAAAGCTAAATAAGTGCTAGCTGAAATTCATTTAAGCTCTGTTCTCCCAGCGGTTTCCCAGTTACAAATGCCTCAGGTTACTGCCAGGCCAGCCACCCGGGGGGTGTGTCTACCTGCTGAAATGTCCTTGTCTCGCATCCCTGCTCTTGTGGGTCCTTATTTTTTTAAATGTTTTTATGGGATGCTTAACATAAGATTATACTAGGGGCTAACTCACCTGTTTACCTCATTAAAAATATCCCAAAACCTGTGATTTGGTCTGTAAGCTCCACTGCTGCAGATGAGGAAAGAGATGGAGCTCAGAGAGGTTAAGTATTCACCTGAAGGTCCTCATCTGCTAGACTCTCATCCGCCGTATGCCCTTTTCCCACTCCCTGGGAGAGGCAGTATGGTGCCATGGTGTGCCGATTAAGGACACTAACTCAAACCCGGGGACTGTGACTCATCAGCTGTGGGTCCTGGTACAAGTTACTTAACTGTTCCATACCTCATTTTATCCACATATAAAATGGGGAGGATGCTCACAGAGCAGCTACCCCACAGGGTTGGTATGAGAACTATACGAGTTAATACGTATGAAGTGCTTGGAAGGGTGCCAGACATAGCATGTACAATCAACTTTCAGGACATACTATTTGTTTAGTATTATTTATCTGTTCAAAAAAATCAGTTATGACTCTCATATAAGAATTGGCCGAATTAATTAAAATTGAACCATAAAAGTGGGCAGATGTAGACTGCCCTCCAGTTAAAATGTATTCAGTGACCACTCAGTAAGTGTTCACCTAACAGGCCTGACTTGTCTGTCCCAGGTGACTAAAACAAACACAGCTTCTAGAGAACCTCTACAGGCTGTAGTTGGGATCCACGGCACAAACCACAGCTTGATCATCTGATCCAGGCCAGGATTTCCCAATTTCATCACCATTCACATTTTAGGCTGGGTAATTCTTTATTATGAGAAGCTGTCCTGTGCACTGCAGAAAGTTTAGTGGCATCCCTGGCCTCTATCCACTAGATGCCAGTATCACACTCACCCCACCCCACCCCACCCCACCCCCAGCTGTGATAAGCAAAATGTCTCTAGATAGAACCAAATGTCCCCTGAGGGACAGAAATCACCCCCAGTTAAAAGCCACTGCTCCAGTCTTCAAAACTGAAACTTTTCTAGTGGGATCCAAAGCAGACCCCCTTGTCCCATATTCAATGCTCGAGGCCATAATGAAACAGCCTGTGGCAGGGATCCAATAAGGATGATGGAAATAGATTATGCAGGGCTTCACACAGCCCTGTTTACCCCCATGCACAGTACATAGGCTGGAAGGCAGAATGCACAGAGGCCATTTTAATCTTGGCTGATGAAAAGAAGCTACAAGGAAATTTAAGTATGTATTTAAAAGGCTGTACCTCCGGAAACCAAATGTTGTAGCATTTGTAATGGGCAGAGCATTTACACGGAGCTTTCGCCTTCAAATCGCCAAGCTTTCAGCCTCCACTAATATTCTCAAGGGGCAGGGCTGGCTCTCATTCAACTTCAAGATGATTCAGGTTTCCTGGAGAACAAAATGAGCCTCTAATGCCTAATATTTT
Organism: Anoura caudifer; assembly: GCA_004027475.1. Lineage (NCBI taxonomy): Eukaryota > Metazoa > Chordata > Mammalia > Chiroptera > Phyllostomidae > Anoura > Anoura caudifer. The sequence goes on along the minus strand of PVKU01000056.1, from coordinate 784,980 downwards.
CTCTCTGACAGATGGTTTCAGATGTATCAAAGTGCTAATCCTTGCTGAGGTATAGGTCTCAAGGAAGGAGAGTTTGGCTTTTAGCATGATAGGACTTGAATGATTAAGGAGGAAAATTACTCCCAGGATATCCACCATTGTCATTCGAGCAACCAGCTTAAAATGAAGACAGCAGAATCTGGAAAAAGATTTGAGAAAAGAGGAATAACTAAAAAGCCCAGGTTAACAGTTTAGGTTAGAAACATTTCCGCCCAAAGACATCTCAGAGAGTGGAAATGAAGTTGCCAGGAAAATCACCTTGAAGCTCAGTTTGATTAGGGTTCAATCTGCCTTCCCCCAACACCATCATTTCCAGCTACAGTGTGTGGAAGCTCTGGAGACAGAGGACTGGTCGGAATATTTGCCTTGCCACTACTAGGTGTGTGACCTTGGGCATGCTATATAACCTCTCTGAGCCTCAGTTTCCCCACCTGTATAACAGGTGATAATACCAACCTCTAAAGGAGGTTGCAGAAATGAAACGATCCAATGTATGCCTAACCTGTCACATGATAAGGGGTCGGTTAATGTTAATAAATGTAAACTAGTATGTAGTGTCGACCTACTATGGGCAGATTGCTTTAATTACCACCTAGCTGTCCCACAGGCGGCTAGAGGGTATGATTTTAGATATTACAGAAATAGTTACTTATAGATGAGGATGCTGTTTCAGAGAGATTAAGTCACTCGCCTACAGTCACAAAGCCGCCACAGTAGAATTAAAGCCGGGCCAGCCTGACTCCGGAGCCAAGATCTTTGCATGTCTCCACGTGGAGATGAATGGGGGCAGGGAGTTACTGGGACTAGGTCATCACACCGGATCAGAGGTCACTCACGGTATTCCTCCAGCCGCATTAGGGGCCGGAAGTAGATGGGATAGAAGGCGGCGCCGACCAGGGAGATGAAGCCGCCGAAAATGAGTGCGGTCCGCAGGTTCCGGGACATGGCGTCCACAGGGACTGCCTTGACCAGCTCAGAACCCCGCACCCCCGAATCACCGGAATCACGCTCCCGCTGCTGAGTCCAGTGGAGGCGGATCAGCTTTCGCTTCCGGGCCTTGGGGGCGTGGCTAGGGGGGGCGGGGAGAGATTTGGGATGGGGTGGGGCCAGAGGCGGACCTGAGGGGGGACTGGGCGGAGCTGGGCCGGGGTGGGGCGGGGCCTGAGATCTGCGCACCGCCTCCCTTGAGCTCTCTCGCGGTGTAAGGCACCTGCGGGTCACCAGAGGTGGTTTGAAAGTGGAGCTTTTGCTGCGCTCCGTTCCGTGGACCCTGTACCGTCCCCTGCTCTGCCTTGCCATGCGCTTCTGCCCGGCTCCCACCTGAGCCACTCCACCCACAAGTCTTCTGACCTCTTTTGCCGCTCCCTCCTATACCAACCACGCTTTCCTGTTCTTCCCCCATTAATTTGATTTTTAGCAACTGTCTTTCATGATCCTGATGCTCTGTGGCTCCCTGACTTAATTATTCCTCATACTAGTCGGTCCATTTTACAGGTGAGGGAACCGTGGCTTGGCTGCCTGGCTTTGGACAAGTTACTTGGCCTTGCCAAGGGCGATTTGAGAGGATTTAGAGACAAACAGGCAAATCGCCTGGCCCTGGGGTTCTGCAAGGGGGATTCTGAAACCAGAGCCAGAGGATCAAGACTACCCTGGGAGGAATGTTGTTTCAACATCCACGCTCCAAGAAGACCTTTTCTGACTCCGTTTTTCCATCCTTGCTCTCTCCTTGTTCCCATTATGAATGAGGATGGTGAGTATATAGGGATCAGTACAGGGCAGAGAGCCAGCTGCCTGTCCCACAGATGGGACGTTGGGGCCCTGCCTTATTGCCTGGTGTGGGAGGCCACTGAGAACAGACATCTGCTTCCTCTCCCTATGACTGCCATCCTCCATCCTTCCGGGTGGGCTGTGTGCACATATGACCTGTCCAGGGGTATACTGGGCAGCTGAGACTGACATTCCTTGGGTCGTCACTCAATCTTTTTATTATTTTTTATTTTTTAAAAAAGATATGAATAAGTTTTTTGTTATATTCCTTGACATTTGTTCCATCGGTAGGTTGGTGTGGTGCCCCATGTCCGTCTGCCAGAAGGCTCGGCCTCCAGAGAAGCTGAAGGCATGTTTAAAAGGGCACGTTCCCAGGAAGAGTGAGAGAGATTTGGAGCCCAGGCTGATAACGTCAAATACACTGATTTGTCTCTCAGTCCATCCTGTTCTGGCTTCAGAGAAATAAGACAGTTGCAAGTGAGATGGGTGCCATTGTGTGTAGAGTCTGTACCTTGAACTCTCTCATGTCAGAGATCTCGATCCTGGTTTGTTACTGTTCTTAAGGCTCATCAGGTTCTTTATTTACCCAGACATGGAAACTGGATCTTTGATTTTAAAACTGAATTTGGACTCTTGACTGTAGAACTCCAATTTCTTTTTTTAAAGATTTTATTTATTTATTCTTAGATAAATGGGAAGGGAAGGAGAAAGAGAGGGAGAGAAATATTGATGTGCAAGATATACATCGATCAGTTCCTCTCACATGCCCCCAACTGAGGACCTGGCCCCTGACTCAGACACATGCCTAGACTGGGAGTCGACCCAGTGGCCTTGTGGTTTGCAGGTCAGCAATCAATCCACTGAGCCACACCAGCCAGGGCATGGAACCCCAATGTCCTTAGTGAGTTGCTCTCTGAAATCAAGTGCAGGATAAGGGTTGTTTGTAAATGCTGAGATGAGGGTGTGTAACTGGGAGAAAGTGTAACTGGTTCCATGCCATCTACCTTCTCTACTTTGACTCTTCTCCATAGGATGATCTTTGTCTTGGCTTCCTTGTAAGTCCTCCTCAGGTTCTGATCTTTTCTGTACTCAGCACCTAGCTCTTCTATTCTGAAACCAAACCTAGATTCTAGACTCTTCAATGTCCACTTCTAAAGCAAGCTTTTGCTTCGTAGTGTAACTCATGTGTAAGGTTTTTGGTTGAATGCTTTGATGAGGATTTTCAATTGATCTTCTGTGAATCTGGTACAGCCTTGTCTACTATTCATTGGAATTGGAGAGTAGATCTGAGCCATGTTGGAAGAGAGAAGTCCCAACCTTCAACCAGGAAAACCAGGTCTTCACTCAATCTTTTACAAATAAGAATGATACCAGCAGCCAGGAGCTTGGGAGCAGAGAGGATATTCATCTTGACCTCAGCAGCATTATTCAGTCCAGAAAAGATCTATGATCTTTCAGAAATACTAGCCTTTCAGAGCACCAGTTTCCCTTTTCTTTGTAGTGTTGTAGTTGAATCAAGCTCCTGTCTATCTCTGTGGTTCCAGAAGCATATAAATCAGGTGTTCAAGCTGTCAGCAGATTTATGAATGATCAGCCATGCCCCCAAACGCCAGGCAAAAATGCTATGGGGAACACAAAGATGAATAAGATGTGACCCTTGCTCTCCAGGATCCTGCCAATGTGGATGAAGAGACAGGACATATACATAAAAAGATAACTAATGACCTGATCTTGCCAGTGAGTGATGTGGTCCTGCAGGCTACAGAAGTTCAGAGGAGGAAGACAGATGACAGTAGGGTGAGGCAGCTGCTCCTCAGGCACTTGCAGGAGCTTGTTAGGCAGAGGGCAGACTTCACAGCGAAGAGGGAATGAAGTGATGCATGCTTTATATCATATGATATGAAAATGCCCAGGTGCAGTGCGCATTTGTCATTTTAGCAGCATCCATTTGCTTTCCGTTAATAGTACCCTGAATATCTTCCGGCAAACCACTCCTCTCCCATTCTCAATCAATGAAGTCCCAGTAAGCTGGGGCTTGTCCCTCCATCCAAATTCTTACTTTTCCCCCAGCTCCAGGAGTTAAGCATATAGCCACGCCTGACCAAGCTCCCTCACCACAGGGGTTGACTGGTATAGAGCACAGGTCTGATCATCCAACATAGCTGCAACATCCTTGCCACATGACTCACATTGAGCCAACCACGGACTGTCCCAGCTGCTGGAAAGCTGGGTTTGAACTTGAGAGGATGGGACTCAGAGGTTGTTGGGGACCACCATTTAGAGATGAGGATGAGGACAATATAGCAGGAGAGGACCTGAGACAGAGAGAGAAATCAGATGCTGATGTTAGCTTTGAGCCCCTGAAGCCAGCTAACAGGGGGTCTAACCCTGGATTTCTCGTAAAGTCTCCTCTTCACCTGTAGCCAGATTGAATTGGGTTCTGTCTTTGAAAACAGAAGGAGTTCCAGATGAAACCACTATGAGTGTGATTTCATTTGCTTAACACCTCCCTGAGCTGCACGTCAAGGACTGCCCTGTTTTCTAGACCAACTATGCCATTTGTATAGCTTACTAGCATCATCATTACACCAACAATTTCACCCGTGCTTCCCACCAAGTCCTACCAAATATAAGTCTATCTTTTGATTTCAGCATTTTCCCCATTTCTGAGAATTCCACTGAGCTATAAATTAAATCAGCAACGACTTATTGTATGCCTACTCAGGGCAAAACACTGGACTAGCTGAATGGGAACACAGAGAGGAAGCAGAACAATGTGCCAGGCACTTTTCTGGTGCTGGTGGAGGCAGCAGTGAATTAACAGGAGAGTCTGGTGTCCTCATGGCATCTACAATCTGGTGGAGGAATAAGATGTGGCAATGGATAGTAAGTAATTGCTTCTTGGCCACTCAGCCTCCCCTAATAATAGCTCCTGATTCCTTTCAGAGAGTGACCTCCCATCCTGGCATTCTTGGTTGGACTGTAAGTTTAGGGGCCTCGTGTTTTCCTATCACTAATAATGTCAAGGCTGTATAACGTTTCGCCTGTGCCAGTCACAATCACAGGCTTATTTATTCAGTACTCCCCAAAACTCATAAATAGTTGTCTCTCTCTGCAGAAGGGAAAGCTAGGGCATAGCAAGAATGACTAATTCAAGGTTACATAGGTAGTAAGTGGCAGAACCAAGATCCAAATTCAGACCGTCTCCAGAGACCTGCACTTAGCATCAACCTACACTGCCTTACAAAGTCAGTGTGTGTTGTCTGGGTGGGGTACCATTCTGAGCAGGTCCACCCTTTCTTTCTCACTGGAATCAGAATTGTGAGGATGGTGACACAAGGACAGACAACACAGTTGAGGTGGACTTTTTAAAATCCTTGCCCAAGGACATGCTTATTGATTTTAGAGTGAGAGGAAGGGAGGGGGAGAGAGAGAGAGAGAGTGAGAGACAGGGAGAGAGAGAAAGAGAAACATCAATGTGAGAGAGAAATATCAATCGGTTGCCTCTTGCATGTACCCCAACCAGGCATAGAACCTGCAACCTAGGTATGTTCCCTGACTGGGGATAGAACCCATAACCTTTTGGTGCACAGGATGATGTTCAACCAACTGAGCCACTGGGCACAGTGGATTTTTGCATATCTCGCACTTGCCCAGAACCCTGGAGCTTGCCCAGAACCCTGGAGCTTCCTGTTATTCCCCCTTGCAGTCCCTGATTTTCCACCATTCATTGTATTCTGCAGACCACCCCATGTGCTTGCATAACTCCCTTTGAACTTCAGTTAATGTCAGCTTTGGTTGCCTGTCACTAGGAGCCCTTACAGAGACAGAAATTTCCACATGGCATAGACAAAGGGCTTGGGGCTTCATAGCTGTGTGAATGTTTGGGGAAGCCAAAGGAAGCCTTGGGCGTGGGGGAAGGTATTTGTGCAAACAGAGAAAGCTCAGGGATGTACGGAGACAGAATGCAAGTCAAATACGTCAGGAGTCCTAGGGAGCATATTTTCATCTCAATCACTGAGAAAAAAATTGGTTTGGGCTCCTACCCAGCACTTTCTCCTTCTTTCCTTGGATGTGAAGATTGAATGCTTGCAGGGAGCAGACCCCCAGTGGTGTCTTGCACGGGTTTCAGACAGACATCAAAGTTAATCCGCTCTCTGATCTAAGCAAAATGGTGATGAGGGTTTCATGGGACAGCAGCTCCACTAATTGTGGCACTGCAGCACAGTTGATGTATTTTTAGAATATTGTGGATTCCCAAGAAGTATCAGTACTTTCTGCAGAAAAACAGTCAGACTAGAAGGCTAGGGTTTGGAATAGAATGGGGTCTAATGCAGGATTCTCTGCACCTGTACTTTTGAGAATATGTAGGGGAAAGAAATCTTTCTGTTTTCATCTGCGCTCTGACTCTCTGGGTGCCCATTCATCTGTCTAAATGTTTCTGATTTAGATCATTTGTCAAGTTTTTCTTCTCTGATCTGCTCTTTTCATCTGAGATTTCCCCAGATATCTGCATTGGCTTATCTCTTGCCATACTGTGCACCCTACCGTTTTAACTAATATCTTTATGACTTCCACCACTAGGTGTCTAGACTAGCCTTTCTGCTGAATGCTTATGTGCCTGGTGGACATCAGGTTCAAGACCCAGTTGTTCTTATTCCCTCCTCTTCAACTCTCATTGCCACTGGTATGGTTTGAGGCTGCATCAACTCTACTGGGCCATGGCTTCCTAATTCATCTTGCATGTACCATCTTCTTTATAGTAAACTGCCTATTTCACGGGGTTACCAAAGTTATCTTCTGAAAACATAGAACTGCTCAATCATTGCTCTTCTCAGAAAGCTTCAGCATTTTCTTTCCTAAAGTACAAATTATTCAGCCTTCATTACTCCGGCTTTGGCCAACCAGTCATTAAAGGCTATTGCTGCATCTATGGGCCTCTGCCAAGTGAACAAATTGGTCTCTGTGTTCGGGTTGCCATGGCCTGTGCCTGTTCCACAGCTGATGGAATCAGAGTGGACATATAGCCCAGAACAAAGTCAAAGGTCAGAAATCTCTGCCGAAGTGGGGAAAGGGCTGACCCAATGGGATTCTCTGCCTCTGGAATTTCAGCTGCGAAGTCAGGGAGACTCGGGAGGTAGGAGAGGAAGCAGAAGTTGGACAGATGCACAGGGAACAGCAGTGAGTAAGCAGGGAGCTGTGAGTGAGCCACGGAGATGAGTCAGTGAGTAAGCTGTGACAGAATAACTCGGAGAGTAGACAGGGAAAGGATCGGCTTGGAATAGCAGGAAGCAGAGAACAATGGAGGAGAATTAAAATGAAGATCCAGAAATCCCTGCTACTGAGATGTAACAAGATACTTTAAGCCCTAGGACAGCCAGGGACACATTCATCCATTGTTTTCTACCACTTTTGTGGAGTAGCCACCATACACCAGGAACTGTCCTAAGCATTAGCCAAAGTCCTTGCCCTCATGGAACGTGCATTCAGTCAGGGAGGTAAGTAGGAAATAGATTTAAAAATAAACCAAGCTCACAGATACAGTGCCAAAGTGCAGAGCCCACATGTGCTTGCTCTTGCAAGAACAGCAAGGAGGTAGATGTGTCCTGAGAGGAGTGGATGGAGCAGAAGGTGTGTGAAAATGATTCAGTGAGGTAGCCAGGGAAGAGCCCCTCATAAGCCACAAAGGACTTAGAATGTTACTGTGTTTGTGATAAGAAGACAGTAGGGGACCCCATACTACTTTTTAAAAATATATTTTATTGATTATGCTTTTGTTTTTGTTTTAGGTGTGGTTAATGATTGTGAGTTTGCTGTCATTTTGCTATTTATATTTTTTATCTTCTTTTTCTTAGATAAGTCCCTTTAACATTTCATATAATAAGGGCTTGGTGATGATGAACTCCTTTAACTTGACCTTATCTGAGAAGCACTTTATCTTCCCTTCCATTCTAAATGAAAGCTTTGTTGGATAGAGCAATCTTGGATGTAGGTCCTTGCCTTTCATGACTTGGAATACTTTTTTCCAGCCCCTTCTTGCCTGCAAGGTCTCTTTTGAGAAATCAGCTGACAGTCTTATGGGCACTCCTTTGTAGGTAACTGTCTCCTTTCCTCTTGCTGCTCCTAAGATTCTCTTCTTATCTCTGATCTTGGCTAATGTAATTATGATGTGCCTTGGTGTGTTCCTACTTGGGTCCAACTTCTTTGGGACTCTGTGTGCTTCCTGACTTCCTGGAAGTCTGTTACCTTTGCCAGATTAGGGAAGTTCTCCTTCATTATTTTTTCAAATCAGTTTTCAATTTCTTGCTCTCCCTCTTCTCCTTCTGGTGCCCCTATGATTCAGATGGTGGAACGTTTAAAGATGTCCTGGAGGTTCCTAAGCCTCTCCTCATTTTTTTGAATTCTTGTTTCATCATTCTGTTCTGGTTGAATGTGTCTTCCTTCTGGTCCAAACCATTGATTTGAGTCCTGGTTTCCTTCCCATCACTGTTGGTTCCTTGTACATTTTTCTTTATTTCACTTAGTGTAGCCTTCATTTTTATCTTCTAATTTGCAACCATATTCAACCAATTCTGTGAGCATCCTGATGACCAGTGTTTTGAACTGTGCATCTGATAGGTTGGCTATCTCTTTGTCACTTAGTTGTATTTTTTCTGCAGCTTTGATCTGATCTGTCATTTGGGCCTTTTTTTTTTTTTTTTTTTTTTTTTTTTTTTTTTTTTTTTTTTTTTTTTTTTTTTTTTTTTTTTTTTTTTTTTTTTTTTTTTTTTTTTTTTTTTTTTTTTTTTTTTTTTTTTTTTTTTTTTTTTTTTTTTTTTTTTTTTTTTTTTTTTTTTTTTTTTTTTTTTTTTTTTT